>BGPR01003274.1:89416-111912 GCA_013235015.1 Araneus ventricosus | reverse complement strand
GCTACATTTTGGGAATGGGTTATGCTAGTGTTGTGGCGATGAATAATGTGTAATGCGAGAGCTGTGTTGTGGCACTGGGTAATGTATGATGAGAGAGCTGTGTTGTGGCACTGGGTAATGTATGGAGTGAAGTGTGTAAAATGAACTGGGGGTGATGGCAGTGGCGAATGTGTGAAAATGTACTGACAGTAGATAATGTATGGGATGTCAGAACTGTGGATGTTGGTGGTGGGTAATGTACGATTGTGAGTGCTGTTTTGTGACAATGGGTAATGAATTAGCGACAATTGTGTGATGTGAACTAAGGTGATGGCAGTGGGTTATCGGTGGAATGCGTGAGGTTTGTGAGAACTGTGAACGTTAGTGGTGAATAATGTATAGAGTGAGAGATATTGATTCATTGGGAATGTTGAGCGTGTGGAATTAAAAAATTGGCAATGTTTGTTTGCGCACTGTACTTAAGGGAAACCTTCACTTGAAGCTTTTTTCATAGTCTTGCGTTTTTCCGAGAAAGCATGTTTTATTTTATTGTGACAATAAAGTGTGAATATTACTCGCGAGTCAACTATTCTGCTGTAATTCACCGCTAACATTTCCGCTTGCATTCTGTACACGATTTTGGACAGTTTAGAGATTCACCGGGTGAGAGGCATTTCAGCGCGTTCAAATCCGTAAGTCTTCGAGGAGTTTTTAATGTGAAAGAGACTGCTCTATCTGGATTCCTTCTCTATTGGCAAAACGGTTCATAGCCAAATTTTAACTGCATAATTTCATCGACTTTACATCCGTAATTGTATTAGAAATAACCAAGAGCTACCAATGGTTTAAAATTTGCACAATAATACTTAAAATAATTTTTAATATCGTAGAGTGTATAGTATATCGTATTTGTTTCTTGTAATGCATTTTTCTCTTTAATATATGCTTTTTTAGACCGCGAGTCTTCTCGGACACCAGGATCCTGAAAATACAATCTTGGCAACTAGGTTACAAAAAACAATTTCGTAAACCATACACGATAAAAGGCATTGCATACGGCCATAAGTTTTAGATGATAGGGCACATGAATGAAAAACTATTCTTTCCTGCCAGCATCAAGAGATAGCGATAAATTTTTACTGGGACAGAAAACCACCCGTTTTTTAGATAGTTTAATCTGTCTCATTTTCGAGAAGTTTCTTCGCGACTGAATTCGGTACACTCTCGATCTCTGTCAAATAAAACCTCAATTGTCAGGATTATTGAATGGCTTAATCCCATATATGAATAAACAAAAAACGAATGCATCTATATGTTTGACAATTGACTTTGAATCGGAAAATGGCTAAAAGCATAGGACGTGAAGCCTATTCAAAAGCATCAGATTTCAAAGCCTCGTGCAAAATCCTTTTAAACAATTTTTCCTCTGTTCGGCATTGGACTAACCAAAGACTTAGTTTTGAAATACTAGATCAAGCCTTCAAGAAATGATTTGTCAACAATACGAGACGTTACGATGATTAGGAATTTCATTTATGCGGATTTGGCAATTTTCGACTTTATCAGATGTCAGCCAGTTGTAAAAGCTGATAACTTGGAAATTTAGTAAATTATAGAAATTTGGATTTAATGGTAGTCGACTTCAAGCTATAAATAGTAAGAAGATCGAGTGAAATGCTGAAACAATTTAGGAGAAAACTTTGAAGTACCTGTCGCGATTTAAACTCTGTTTAACTCCTTAAAAGCCACATTTTTGCTATTTTAAAATGACCCCTCCTGTTTTGGAAAGGGGCTGTCGTTTTCATTCATCTAAGAAGACATAGAATACTTGAGATGCTTATGGATTCTACGTAATTTTTGTGTCAAATTATGAAGCTAATTAATGATTGCATTTTAGTTTAAGCCTAAAAATGCGATAATTAGATGCACGTCAATATGACGGGCGCGACGGTTAAAGGGTTAAGTAACTAATAATTTCAACTAATAATTGACTGATTGCAACGAGCAACAATTGTAGTAAGCTCTTTGTTATCTAGGTATTTGAAACTTTGGAATTTACTAAAAGATATTCACTGATATCCAAACGAGACGCGAAACTGAAATTTCTGTAATCCGTCTCGGAGGGATTTAGTTTTCTAAAACTGTTTGTGATAAAGTTGAATATAAAATCATCAACTCGATTGAATTTAATATTTCGCATAAAACGCAGAATTCGTAGCATTCTCCTAATATGACACTCGAGATTGGGAAATTAATCTTTTATTAGGAACTAACTGTGCCTTTTTGTCTTTTCGTGGTAACAAACTCCAAAAGCGATTGGAAGTTGTTAAATTTTCGTTTTCATTTTTATCGTCAAGAATCATGATCTTTCTATACTTTCTCGTATACGAAGTACACTCTGAGAGTGTATTGCAATCAGCACAAAATCCGACCTCGAAATTTTGAATTGTGTTCGAGAGTGTCCAAAAAAACAATTTTGGAATTATGTCTGTCTGCGAAGTAACTCGAAAACGTAACAAGCTAGACGGGTGGAATTTGAAAAATTTGGTATAAAGACCGCAAAAACCTTCCATGTGCATATGAGCACGATAACTCAACAATGCAATGCGCTAGATGTAGGGAATTTGGGATGCAGCTTTATTACTAAAATTTCGGATCTGCATGAAACATTGGGCCAAATCTTTCGGCGGGTTGACTGTCTATTGATTTGCTTATTCGTTCTTGTATGAAGGCAGTAACGAAAATACTCTAAGCTCAATGAGTGGATTTTAGTTTATTTATACCCGAAATATTTCTGTGTCTAATTTTGGACTAAACTCGTAGATGAATAGACTGTCTGTCCATGTGGATGTGAACACGATAGTTCCGACAGAACAGGCTAGATAAATAAAAATTCGGTATATAATCTTGTCCCCAAAGCTGTAGATCAGCGTCGATGTATCAGTGGAATTTCAACAGGAAGACACCCAAAATGCTTATTCCATTCTTTTAACTACAATAAGAAATTAAAAACTCTCCGTATTGTGTAAGTAAACGAGAAAATCGAGGGGAGAATTCTCCAAGTGACTCATTAAGTAAATTTCACCTGAACTGTCTTTTCAAGATGTTTTGGAGCATCTCATTATAGCCAATTCTCTCACATAATCGGAATTTTCTCCGCTTTAAAATGCAAAATTTATTCCTGTCAGGTAGGTATCGTTTCTTTAACTTGCCTTAGTTTTTATCAACCGCCTAGTAGGTGCCTAAACGTGTTGCATCCCATAGCCTTTATCTGATGCAACCCAAATATCGGGCAACCTTAAAACAAGTTTAATTGCATCAATCCGTAAACAACTTTTTGTTTCACACATCTTCATATTTTGAAGTTCGAATCCCGGCGTGCACTGAATGCATACGCCAAATTTCGTTTAAGTTTAAATGAACCGAAATCGGTTACTCGGCAGAACCAAAGTCAGGATGAAGCTCCTTGATCTCTAAATGCATCAAATCCAGCATTTCAGATGCGTTAGAAAAATGCTCAGGAATGAAATCATGATGAGATTAACTGAAACGCTTTGGACAAAACGCGCATTCATCATTTATTAGATGAATGGAACTAATTAGTTGCCAGTTGCAGAAATTGCCAACGACGGCTACACGAACCATAAAAGAAATCTTTTAAGCTAATCAATCTGCAATTTTAAATTGACTTTGAAAATCGGCTAAAGCGGTTTGGTTACAAACCATATTAGAAATAGTGACCTTTCTTTTAACTGCAATGGAGTTATTTCTTATTCGCCAGAGCTCCTTTCATCTGATAATTATATTAATCTTTCCATCAATTTTTATTTAACCTATTTCCGCCATTTTTAAATATTTTAAACTATAAGAAAACCTTTGGCATTGAGTTACGGATCGACGAAAGCCAAAGTTATGCGGCCTTGCTTGATGTAGTCCATTGTCACTGAGGGCAGATCACATGAAATGTTTTCGGTCATTGTCGATAAATAATGAAAAGGAAAAGAACATGAGGAAAAGGAAGTCTCTGAGTTATTTTCAGTTCTGATTGGTGATATGGTATAGGAATTTTTAAATTTTGAATGTAATCTTAAATTTTCTCGGAACTGTGCAATAAGAAACTCAACAGGAAAAAGAAACCCTGATGCAGTATTCGAAGTTTCTCCTAGACTTGTAACCAATTACGTGGTTTGAAACATTTAACAAGAACCTATTAAGCGTCTGACATTTACAGAACTTTATTACAATTATAACTTTCTATGGGAATTGAAAGAACACTTGAAATGAACACCATGCATTGTAGGGAATTGATGAATTGAAAGTAATTTATAAACATAACAAGAAATTGTTATTCAGTCATTGAATCGTTCTATCAAATCCATGCAGTTCAAATGAATGAACGCTTAAGAACGAAATTTGAAGTTTCGTCTTCGACTTCCGTTGAGCAATTGATAAGTTTTAGAAGTGAAATAGGAGTGATTGATGGAAATATTAAATCTTGGAATTTTTTTCTCTTCAAAACTAGTTAGCTTCACTTTGTAAGCTTTAGTCATTTGGATACTTGACTTCAAAGTTGGAGATAGTGTATTTAGCCTTCCGCTGTTGAGAAATAATCTTTCCGATTCCGCTGTCATTTTGAAACGTGGTTTTATTTTACCTTGTTTGCTTTTGAGAATGACTTGGAGCGTTCTAGAATTCGCCCCAGAACTTTAGAACCCTATTCTATAGATAACAGGATTCTAGTTTCTAATCTAGATTTTAGAAAACGAGTTTATTTAAATACTATGTGATGATTTATAGTTCTGTCGAGGATTGTACTCTTCTTGAAGTTTTGCTCATCTGGTCAAACATAACTCTAAAGAATTAATGAAGTATGCGAATTCACCTGCATTTGTTGATAAAAGGCCAGAATGCACAGACGACACTGGGTCCTTTATTGATGTACTTATGTGAAATGTACTGATGATGAAAATGATGTACTGTCCATTTTCTGCGGGAGCGAATACCTACTGTTCCAGATCCATCTCTCCTGGATTCTCAAGAAATAGTTCTGAAGAGTTGGTATCTCGATGTGCCAATAGTTCAAGGACTTGGTAAGTTATAAATTATGATAATAATGGTGAAAAAAAGAGAATTCCATTAGAAAATATTGTATACCTATTTGGTATTTTAAAAAATAGATTCATTTTTATTTCGTAAAGTATTTACAACCTGTATTACGTGTTTTCCTTTTATAGCAAATGCACATACAGCTTCCGCAGTGGCGAATCCAGGATTTGGATCTGTAGGGGGTTGAGATTATAAATTTTGTATCGTCGTGACGAATGTCAAACCTCATGGCTTATGTGAGCAAAAACACTAACCACTAACTTTACAGACTTGACTCGCCTGACAATAAGAATCGTCAAGAACAATACAATACTTTGGATAATTTACTAAAAAATTACAATGAAATAACTAGCCAAAAAAAGTTTTCGTCCGCGTCAACGGTACAAGTACGAGTGGAATGACTACAAAAGTGGGAGAATTTTCGAATCTGTCGGACCAAAAATCAATGTCACGATTTTTTAAAAAATATTTTTTAAAAAGGAGAGTAAGAACAAACGGTTGTGGTGATTAAAAATAAACTGAAGTTCTGGTTTAGCTCTGGGAGGGGTTGCAAACCCATAGCGCACACACCCCTGGATTCGTCACTGAGCTTTCGAAAGCTTCTACGAGAATTTTAGTAGAAAGTTTTGCGAGATTATTAGAAAAACTGTTTTACACCGTGTTTAATACATTTCACTGCGAATTTGCTCAACTGTTTCCGATTTGAAAGGCAAATTTCGGTTGTATTGTCACATTAACGCTGAAATTCTAAGCGAACTCTATTTCCATATAAATTGGCGAGTTTCTGATATAAATTACTAAAGCAGGTTTTATAATCGGTGCTTGTTCACGTTTAAGGCTCGCTTATAATGGATGGATCCATGTCTGTTCTGAATAAATACAAATACCTTTTTTCCAGATCTCATTCGATGACTCTTCGCTTTTCAAGAAAAATGGAGATAATAATCCAACAGCCAGAACATCACGAGAGTTGACTACTCCCTGACTGCAAGCAGAAGTGACCAGAAGAACTAGATCTACCCCCGCCCTGCCGTATCATTCGGGTCATCTGAATGATAGCCACTGCAATAGCTTGAGTGCTGAGGCTGGAGTCCTAATGTCATCATCGGCCACGGCCCGACCCCTCCCAAAGGAGGTACGTACCATCACTGGTGGAGGGACCCAGAGCTCCATTACTATACCCCTGGGGAAGCGAGTCCTGTTACTTATACGGCGGCTACTCATCCGTATACTCGCGGTGACCCCCCCAAAGGAAGCGAGCCGAAGTAAATAAAACCACACCACTGAATTAAGTCGGCGATCTGAACAAATAAAAGCCTAAGCGATCTTGTATTCCTTCCAGCAAAAGTAAAGATAATTCTCTGCATTTGGAAAGATCCGAAAAATGAACAGTTAAAGAAAGAAAAACGTATCGATAAGTTCTTTGGTACTTTGTAAGCGGGTGTTTTTCTCGAATTACCCAACATCAAAATTTTAATTCAAGAATTTGACTTGCGTACTGGTTTAGATAAATTGGACATGTTAATAGATATCTGCAGAATACGTCCACTTTTACTTTTATGGTATAAACATTGTCTAGGGCAAGCACAGTTACGGTTTTTTTTATTTGAGCTTGAATCTAATTCGTATTCCTCGCACAATGTGTTAATAGACATCCTAGAAGAAAAGATGCGTCTTTCAAATAATCCCTCAAGATGAAGACAAAGAAGATATCCCTTCCAACTGACCGACGCCTTTCCTGATATTTAGTATTAGGTAATATGACTAAACTCGGCCTACTTAATTTTTTAACATTATTTTTATAGGCTGGTAACTATGTAAAAAATTGTTCAAAACGCGCAGCAGGACAAGACAGCTGGATCCTGAGCTACCAATTTGACACGTAGTTACTTCCTGGGTAGTAAATGCCGACTAAAAGTTTTTCAAAATTTTAGATTTTTAATTAAAACTGAATCAAATTTTAATGTTTCTCCTTAATAACCTCGGAGTATATTATCGCGTAAATTCCATTTTTTCAATACTTTAAAATTCAAAAAATTAGTGTTTCGGATAATACCAGTTTCATTTCAGGGCAATTTTTCTTTAACGAATTTTTCTAAATTAGTTTTAAACAGAATTTTGCAATAATGCTTTATATAACCGCGTGCAGCAAAATAGCAGGAATGTGAATAATCAATATGAATATTGTAATAGCTCTAGCGCGATTAAGCAAAAATAAATATTACATTTTTTAGATTGTTTGTGTTATTATATTGTAATTACACGCGTAAACCAAACGAGCGAAATTCGATCCGATGAAGCGAATTTTCGCTCCTTTCCGTACTTGAAAGTGCATCGTCCTTTCGGAGCGTTTTAAAATCCTTCCGCGGAGCGAAATATTCGGAGCGAATTTCGATTCTTTTTCATTGGTTTTTAATATTAAAAGGAGCGTGTTAAAAGAAATGCTCCTTTTTGAGCAATATTTTAAGCAATGATTTCGCTCTTTGTTTAATTTTTAATGTTAAAGGAGCTTTTAAAAAATCCCTTTTTTTGGAAATTGTTTCATTACTGATTTCGATCCTTTTTGATTAATTTGTAACTTCATTCAGAGCGTTTAAAAGACAAACGCTCTTTTTTTTGGAAATGCTTTTAATATTAATTAATTAGTAACCTTTTCTGAACGTTTAAAAGAAAACATTTTTTAAAAGCAATATTGAGACCAGCGATTTTGTACCTTTTTATAAAGAGCATTATGAATAAATAGACCCCTTGAGGTAGTAAAATGCTACTTATTATTTTATCCTTGTAAAGCGTTTTACTAAACATAAACTATCTTTTACCTTAGTTTCATCACTTATGAATTTTTGAGCTTGTATGGTTAAGTAGAAACAAATAATTACGAGGAAATCTCATCCCCCCCTTCTTAAAGTCTAGGTTATTTATTTGTTTAATGAAGTTTTTGGTGAAATTTTAGAATAGATTTATAAGTTAATGGTAAAAAGGTTCGTACTGCAATAACGGAAGAATTTGGGTCGCTAAAATTGGGTAAGCGGTAAAAATGTACCAATTAAGAATTCTCAGAAATGATGCTGGTGTTTTATACAACGTAGCGCGTTTCAGTCGTCGAAAGTGGGGACAGTTTAGAAAAAATTAACCCTTTGCATTCGGAAAAGTAATTGTAATCAATAATTAATTATGAATCTAAGTTCTCATTTTATTGCTTCGAAACGTAAATGTATTTGTGTAAGTTAATCTTTCCTGAAAAATTATTCTGCGACTTCTTGCAACTCTGTAGGTATTTTTTTAACCATCGAAATCAAGAAACGTAAAAATGGTATACAGTCTAAAATGGCGAATGAGAGTAGCCTCTCGAGTGCAAAGGGTTAAATGTTTTAGATTTGTAACAGGAGTTAAGTCTTAACTGTTGGAAAGTTTTCGGAGGTGTGATCCAAGAATGGTGCGAAGCTGTTTTCTGGAATTTGGGGCAGCTGAATCGTAAGCAGATACGGTATTTTTAACCCTCTGATTCCTAAGGCCATTGAAATAAAGGGACCTCAAAATACGGGAACGCCCGAGCTTCTCTATCAATGATAAGGGAAATTCACTTCCCCCTCAAAAACCACAATGACAGCTGGCATTGTCCAAATTGTAAGGGAACTCCCCTGTTCCCCAAACACATCTGGGCGAGCCACTCTAACGAAGAAAGCACGCTCCGCGGGTGTGAAATCAATCGCACTTACCGAAAGTTAGTCTGAATTTCAGAGCGACATTCGGCGGGCGGCTATCGTCTTTTGCTTGAAGGGACGTATGGGCCGGTACCGTATCGATGGAGTTAAAAAATAAATAAAACCCGTGGAATCTTAATTTTTTTTTTTCATACTGCCCATAATTATTCAGATGGTTGAATAATATGTTACATTATTTCATTACTTTATCATCCAGGTTCAGTTGAATGTACTAATTATTTCTTTTCATAGCCATAAGAGTCCTGAAGTTTGGGAAGTACAGATAGGAATACATCGCGAGACCCCAGCTTATCGATGATGCACGATGTGTCGATTCAGTTGCACCTTTTCAATCATGTCCAAGAAGATTGCGCGGGAACCATCACCAAGGCTCTTCCAATTTCAATCTTTTGCAAGAGCATCACATGTGAAGGACATATAACAGTTCTACTTGCCGGCAGTTGGGAGACTTGTGACATCATACCAAATGTGGAATATTGGAACACAGCAATAAGAACATGTTAAAACTAATCATTTTAATGATACACCCGAAGTGGAACTGTCATATGTGCCTTATTGCCAACAATCCTTTTATGGGAATTTTCATGTTAAGATTTTTGAAATATTTACTGGCCCCATTTCAAAGACCACAGATGCTGAATGTTTCCGTATTTTTCTGATATTCTTGTAATATAAATCTCCAAATTTTTCCAGCGTATTCATATGCCAATATATGTTTAGGTTATCTACAATTCAAAATGTGCATTTGGGACTTCAGGAAACATTAATTTTTTAAAATTATATTCGAAAGTTTGAAATGCTCAAAGGTTTCGGCTAAAATAGCAACGCTACTTTTGGATGAACAACCGAATATAAGTATCCATATTATGTTTCTCTAGAGAACTTTGGTTTTGGAAAGCAATGCAGCTTAGTTATGAGGAAAATCCAAACTATCTTAAAATCTGATAGATCTAGATTTCGCCCAGGCCTTCAGATTGATCTAGATATAGCATCTTCTAGATATATCTAAATCTAGTATAGAAGTCTAAAATATATTTTCTTAGCCATAGATGAATGAAACTTATCTTCGAAATTAAAAGTCAAGTTTCAAATGCTGTTGCATGTGACGAACTAATTTTCTGCAAATCATATACAACCCTTGCATACAACTCTGGTTGACCAAACAACGAAAGAAGTAGGAATTTTGGAATTTTAACTACAAAATTTAATTAATATGGTAAAAAATGTCTTAAACATTTGTTTTCTCTGCTCTCAAAAGCTTTTAAAATCATGGTTTAAACGAGTCGGTTTTTCTTTAGATAATTCAGTTTGATTACTTTAAAAAGATGAGAATTAACCTTCTGACTACGTATCCCGCGGTTTGGAAGCAAGTCTGTTTTCTGCAGCATCCTGCGATTTTCACAGGGTAATGTGTTTACTTGGTACTTTTATAGCGTTGGACAATATTATACTAATAAAACTTTGCATATAAATAACAAATGGCTTGGGTCAGCCGTATTTGAACACGTTTGCGAACGTTGTATCTAAATAATGATCTAAAAAATTGTCATAGGGTTAATAGACATTTATGCGCCAGAAATTTATAAGTGAAGAAAAATTGCCCTCAAAGAACCATGAAATATTAGTAGTCCTTCGCATCCTGCTATATTTTACCTCTACTTCTCGCTCCCTTAATTAAATACCTTGACCGGTGAGTGATAAGTTTTCAAGAGTGCATTTTTTTAAATGTGAAAGTGGATCATTTTGGTTATTTTCAATGGCAAACTACGCCTACTTAAAGCTTAAAGAAGCTTTAAAAATATTTTATTTACACTTTTCCCCAACTAAATTCGATTTGCAATATTTCTCAATGGTAAATATTCAGTGAAGCCATGTGGAATTTCTGCAATCAAAGAATTCCATATGTATGTATAATTTTTGAATAAGTGCCTTATGCCATTGGTTATGTATCTAGTTTTCATTGTTAACCCCTTAATAGTTTTCTGTACCGTCTGATTAAATGACACCCCCCCATTTTGGGGGATGCGGTGTCGTATTTATTCATCTACATGTCTAGAACACTTGAGATGCTAACTCTCTGATCGCGTATCCCGCGATTTCGCGATTGTTTGCTTAGTACTTTCAGGGCGATGGATCATATTATAGTAATAAACTTTGCATAGAAATAACAACTCGCTTGACTCAACGTATTTGAACACATTTGCAAACGTTGCATCTAAATAGATTTTTTTAATGGATTGTCGGCCATTTTTGCATAGATGACTTCTATGAATGACTTAATTTTAGATAAGTGTAAAAATGCTATAATTCTATGCACGACCTGAGCTCGGGCTTCACTGTTAAGGGCATTTGCACACGGATCTTCAACTGCATTTTAAGTGTTTATTTTAAAATATCTCAAACATGTGTGAAATGAATTTTGTTTGTTAACCATTGGTTAGTCGGATGTTTCAGCCATAAATTTTCAGCATGAATTCATTATACTTTATGTTCAAGACCTTGAAATAAAAAAAGTGTTTAAATTTTTTAAAATCAGTCAATGCTGAACTCATGGTGACGAAACTAGGGACCTCTGCTCACAATGAAGGTGAAGCAAATATATTATCGTATTATCAACAAGATCATTACCTAGTTATAATCTTGTTGGAAAGATTTTGTTGTAAATAATTAGTTTGCTTATTTATGAACTATAAATGTGGAATATAATACTCACAAAACTAAGTTGGCATGCATGAAACGAAGTTGGGTACTGTGCATTAATTTTGTTTTAATTGTTAATTACCAAATGTTTTTAATATTGTGAATATAACCATTTAACTTTGTGATAAAAACTCTGAGTTTCACTTTTTATGAAATCAAAGATGTTCTAGATGCCTAGTATTAATTAACTTTCGTTG
Organism: Araneus ventricosus; assembly: GCA_013235015.1. Taxonomy (NCBI): domain Eukaryota; kingdom Metazoa; phylum Arthropoda; class Arachnida; order Araneae; family Araneidae; genus Araneus; species Araneus ventricosus. Next base: position 100,205 of record BGPR01003274.1, on the reverse strand, counting down.
GAATTAAAGATGTTAATTGTGAGCTACAGTAATTTGGTTCAAATGTCTTCTTGATTCTAATTTTAAAAAATTCTGAAATATTTTTTCTGTCGTCTGTGCAAATTTGAAATATATTGCCTATTTATTTTTGCATTCATTACCAAATATTTTTTAGACACGTTTTGTTTACTTGTTAATCTATTTTAAAAATTCAATCTCAAAGTGTTAAGTCTTGAATGAAAAATATTTAAGCTGTATTTAACTTTTTGTAAATATTCGTGCATTTATAAGAAAATTATATTACATAAAAGGAATTAATTTAGACTTCTGATTGGCTCGGCCGGCCAGCCAATCAGAAATCCATTTAAATTTTTTAAAAAAATATATTTGATCGCCATGCCTGATCAACATGGTGATCAATATGCTTCAAGATAATGTGACATGTCACAGAATTGAGACTAATGTTTACAACTGTATTGGGATAGATTTTTATTAATAAAATATCGTTTCATTTCTAGAAAAATTTTAAACTGATGCGGTAAATGACAATAGCACAGACGCAGACTTTTCATTTAAGTGTTTTAATGAGTACTATTAAAGCTTGATAATCTGAATAATCGACCTCTTCTAAATTTAAGTTTTTTTTCTACTGAATAACTAAATTTCTAAAGTGTTCTCTTATTTTTAAAAAAAACTTTTCAAAAGTTAGAAAAAATCGTTGAAATAAGTTAATTTGGAATTTACAATAGTACTATAGTAATTTGTAGAAGTTTTATCAATTACATTTCTGTAATAATCCTAAGCGAATGTTTTACTTTAGAAATTTTTCAATATTCCAATTGAGTAAAATATTAAAAGCAAATTTTCTGATTATTTTACCTAAATATAGTGTCCTATTTTATTTACTTTTATTATACACTTTTATTTAACTTGTTTAATGTTTGTAAAAATGGAATTTTATAATCGATTCTTCATTTCGATATGGTTTTAAAATTCTTCACAATTTTCTATTCTTGTTGGCAATACAATAATTCAATGTTTTACAAATTTAATTATCAGTTTATGGATTAACATAATTAAATTTGGATTCCCTACCAGTGGTGCCACCTGCATTAAATTTTAAAATTAATTCAAAGATTCCATATTGCTTATAATAAATTATAAGTGTTTTTTAAAACGACTTTTATTAAATGTATTTTACTTCACTTTTTCCATGATTGAAAAGTTTTTTGTAAGGGTGTAATCGATTTTATACTAACTTGTGCGATAGTTCTGAAGTTTTGTATGCTTGTATATTCTGGATGGGAATGCATTTTAATATTTATCATAGCTAAGTTAGTTGATTAACTTAATTTTTTTTTTTACAAGCAAGTGGCCACCTGGTGTTGAATCGGAGAAAAGTTTCATTTCAAGATTCCATAATATTTATAATTCATTATTAAAGAATAAAAAATAATTATTAGTATACTGAAAAATGCTATATTTTAAGTTTTGAAAACTATTTTTATGGATTCATTTTGAGTCGAATCATCGTTGTATGTATTGCCCATAATGCAAATGTATTGCCTATAATGTTGTAATAATCTTGCAAACAATGTGCTATTTATTTTTTGATTTTTTTTTTTTTTTTTTTTGCTTTTTCAATAAAGTTTCACACATACTCATCCAACCGACAGGGTGCCGTTTAGGCGCCGAGTTCGGGGGTATGCTGTGGTGTTATGTATTGCAAATAAATATTTGTCTCGAATTCTTGGCGTGTTTAATTTTTAATAAACTGTAAGCTTCATAATTTATGCAGACATCTGCTACTCGGATGACGGAGGTGGCTGGAATTTTGAAATGCGCGAAAACTAAAATGTGTGATGGAACTTCTTAAAGTATAATAAAATGATACTGGGAGATGAGAACTTTGGTAAAGAATTCTTTCAGATTTTTCAACGCTTGCAATTGTAAATAAGGAAACTATCTTGATTTAATGTGTATCATTTAAATTTAATAAATGCATTAAATTATTACTGTTCTACGAGATCAAATTAAACCCGTTTCAAATGGATAAACTGTTGATTAACTACTTAACCGGTTTGTTTTCTCAACTATCTAATTTAGATGCCACTTTCTATTTTGGAAATGCGTTGCCATTTTCATTCAACTGAAGACCTAAAAGATAGTTGAAATGTTCATGAATTCCACGTAATGTTTGTATCGAATTATGAACTAAAACGCAACCATTCACAAATGTTATGAGTTTAAAATTGCGATAATTCGATGCATGCACGGGCAAACCAATTAAGGGGTTAACTGACTGTTCTAAATTTCGTTGCCGAAAATCTGATGTTTATAAGAATGTTTCAAGCCCGCTTGTAGTGTTCCTTAAACATAGATATACTATCGATAGTTTTTACCGGGCAATACTATCGATAGGCGCATTTTCAGTGGATAGTTTTAAAACTATCAATAGTTCTAGTCGATAGTTTTAAAAATATCAAAACTGGAAGAACACCTGTCGATAGTTCAATCGATAGTATGGGAAAACTATCGACTGCACTATCGATAGTTGACCTATCGATGTTTAAGGAACACTACTCGCTTGAGACGCATCAAATGCGCCGTGATAATTAGCTTCGGAATTCATTCTGCAACTTGCTGCGTTAAGGGGATGTGGTGAGCATATTCACGGATCCTACATAGTAGGGAATGAGGAGGCTTCTCATTGGTTCTCAATGTCACGCGACTTGGCTTGCTTCTAAATGACGTCGTGAAACTAAACAGTACTTGCCAATACTGAAGGTTCGTCCTTTATTTGTTTTATTCTAAAAATGTGTTCATCAAGTCATAACCATAATTAGAAGTATTTTGATCTCTTCACGATGCGATAGCGGATAAATAATAAAAATCCCGTCTAAGAGTGGAGCTATGACGTCATTTAAAAGTAAGCCAAGTCACATGACACTGAGAACCAATGAGAAGCGTCCTCATTCCATACTATATAGGATCCGTAAATTTGCATCTGACGATACCGCATTGAGTACAACATGTAGCAAAATGACATGCGCAGCAATGTCTTATCTGACTGCAAAGGCACGTGCTTCGACTCCTTTGGAGCTAACGTACCTCAAATCTGACAAGGAGGAGTGAAATTTTCTCGCATCGGTGTGGTGCCAAAGTCTGAAGAATCGGGTGTCGTCTTGGACTTCTGATCACAGTCCGTAGAGGCTCGTTATCATGCTGAAGAACGGGATCTTAAAGTAACAAATCCAATCCATCGTATTTATTAATGTTTGATTGTATATAAAAGGATTTATTTTCTTCAGAACAAATGTAAGCTGCAGAAACTGTATTAATTCGATGAAGATATTCAATTGCTGGCATAGCAACAGAAATTATACAAAACCTGATAATTTGTTGAAACAAAAATTAAATTTCGCGGCATTTCGGGTGAAAAGAAAGCGAATTGTTACTTGATATGGTTTAAAGAATCCAGCACTTTTACTAACGGGGAGCTGAAAAAAAAATTCTATACAAGTTGATTTTAGATTATGCAATTTAGAGGAGGGTGACGAGAACTCCATAAGGCGCATTTGTCAATGGAGAGCATACTGGAAAATAGGGTATGTGAAACTTGGGTGTGTAAACTTTGAGACATTTTAAATGGGTTAAACGTTATTAAAAGAACGCATTTAATTTTATTTACTATTTATTTAAATATATTTTTAAATTATCAATCAGTTTAAATACTTCAATTAATCAATCCTATGTCTTGTTTTTCAACCATTTATGCATTAGTTCAGCCAATGAGAGAGGGCCGCGGTGGTTAGTTCTCGGCTTCGGGACCGGAGGGGTTCCAGGTTCGAAACCAATTCCACCAAAGATTGAATGCACTTTAAATATAACACGTGATTTAAAAAAAAAATTCAAAAATAAATCATTAGCTCTTTTTAATCGAACAGTTTTTGTAAACTGACTAAAGGTCTGCAATGTTGATTTTTTATGTTTACGAAAGAATTCGAATCGGTATTTTCAAAGATATTTATAAAATCTATATACAATATTTTATAATTTTTTCTATTTTTTATTTTATGTGCGGACTTAATCTATTTGGCAAGCAAGTGACTCGATTCTCAGACGATAATTTCCTTCAACTATGAATAAATGTAATAAATATACAGGGTGTTCATTAATTATTGGACCCATTTTAAAAATTAATAATAATAAAAAAACTAATGCTACAACTACGGTTTTTTTTAATAAGAACGTATTTGAAAAAGTTTTTTTTCATATAGGTAATGCGCCGTTACAGCGGTTCAGGTGGTCGTAAATTATTGGACATCTCTCATTTTTGGGAGTCATTATCTGTGAAAGTATTAAAGCTAGAAGAAAAATAAAAACATGTATTTGTAGGCAATTTTACGCTCTTTAATTTTTTAAATAAATTGTAATTTGAAAACTGATTAGATATCGAAATATTAAAAAAAAAGCTGAAAAAAGGAATCCAGAAAACGCACATAGGCTTTTGCTGATAGGCAACTATTGCGTATGGAAATCTTTCGCTGTAGCAAATTTAGAATGCCGTAATGGTATGCCACCTATATGAAGAAAAACTTTTATTTGCTCTCTCATTTAAAAGAATGGAGTTATAACATAAGTATTTTTTTAAAATAAATTTTTGAAATGGGTCCAATACTTTATGATTAACCTGTATACTTAGCTTTCAAATCAAAGAAAAGCTCAGCTTAATTATCCAAATTATTTGTATTTATACCATAGAAATAAATTAAAATTTTTACATAAAAAGAGTACCTGTAGGGTTTTAAAAGTCGAACTACCCCCTTTCTGAATTATTTCATTTTATACAAGAAGCTATATTTAAAATTTCAAATATTTAATTTGCAAGCATTTTTCTGAAGTTCAGAACATTCACTATCTGGACTACAAACACAAATGTTTAGCTAAAATTTCTTGTACCGCCAAAAATTTAATAAAATGTCTAGGTAAGGCTGAGAAGCTGAGAGAAAATTATTTTAAATAAATACAATTTTTTTAAAGATCCAACATCTGTTTATTATGTCAATGTTTTGTAAATTCTGTTCTCAGTAATAAATATATTAATAAAACAATAAATAGTAATTTATTTATTTAAAAAAAATAAATTACTTAAGAAAAAATGTAAAAATTGCCGAAGAAAAAACTTGAATATCGTCGAAAAAATTTGCTTTGAACTTGGAAATGCTGTAAAATTACTAAAGATGTTATTAACTGAAGTAACAGCTTTCATTCCAATGTCATCTATTTTTATTTAGTTATTAATTTTATTTCTTTATTTAATTTTATTAATTTAATTATTTGCTTTACTTATTTCAATAATTTTTTATCACTGCAATCTAGTAGGAAGTCTCAAAAGCAAAACATCTGCTTTCAGAAGTTGCTGGAAAATCGTTAAAACCACGTGGTTTGAAACAATCGAATGATAAAGAAAATAAATCGAACACGTGGGGATAAGGAAGAGAAATTCGAAAATAAAGTATCGTAAAATTTGCTGATCTACGCATGCGTTCTGCAAGCGCATGAGGTTAACTCAATGAGTAGTGAGGCGCTTAGCTGCACGTGTGAACTACAACAATGCCAGCTGGAGAAATTGGCGAGATATCAAAACCGCCATTTCTGTATCACAATTTAAAACGCAGATTCAGTGTTTCGGCGATAAAGCGCCAAATCTATCGCACCTATTTCACCTTCTCCGTAGCGCTGTTTCCATGACAATGGCGTCGAATTGTCAAGAAATATCTAGATTTTTCGAATGTACTTATAAATTCGACGGCTACAGGATGTTCTATTCGTATTCCAACGAGAGTTGACTTGTCTGCCTGGAACAGAGTTTCGAATTTTTTCTTTCGCTTTGCTCTTGAACTGATTGTCATCTCGGAATTCTGAGCTATTGTACTTTGTTTACATTCGAAGCCGACATCTGTTTACATCTGATCCGAAATGGCGTTGTTACCTTGGGTGTCCCGAAATTGGTGGGACCCGTGGGATTACCCTTCCGGAGTTTTCGACCCATTTTTCGGACTAAGATTGTACGACAGTGACTTACAGCCACTGTACCATGAATTAGTGCAGCCAAGAATCGACATCGCTTCTTCCTATTTATCTGAAGTGAAGAACGATTCTGACCAGTTCAAAGAGATGGTCAATATCAGTCACTTCAAACCAGAGGAAATTGAGGTGAAAACTAAAGACAACAGTGTCATCATTCACGCCAAACATGAGGAAAAAAGTGATGAGCATGGATTTGTTTCCAGAGAATTTACGCGTCGGTATGTGTTGCCGGAAGGTACCGAAGCTGAGAATGTGAAATCGTCGCTAAGCCCGAATGGAATTCTGACTATCGAAGCACCCAAAAAGGCTGTCGGATCGCCTCCAAGTAATGAAAGGGTTGTGCCAATAACTGTAGAGAAGCCCAGTTTTGGTAGCAGACTTAAGAAATGGTTCGGATTTGGAAAGTAAAAGCACATTAGTGATATGGGTGTTTGAAACATCTAATAATAATCTTGTTACTATCAGTTTTATACTAAGCATTGATACATTTGTGTGTGTTCTAATATATAGCAGCTCATATTATTTTAGTGCTTATATTAAGTACTGTTGTTGATTTTTCGTGTAAATAAAGTTTGTATGCAATTTAATTTTTGTGTTGTTTCTTCTCGAATTATTTCATTTTAGTATTATATGTGTAAATTTTAAAATTAACACAGATATATTTTTCATAGATTTTTCTGCCTATTGTCTTATGCCTTTATATAGAAATATCTTATAGAGTATTAGAATATAAGGGTATAAGTATGTTTAATTTACTGTTAATAAATAAATAAATAGCTGTGATAAGAGAATTTTTACATTCAAATTATAAATCTATAAAGGTTAATCTAGGTATTAAAGACTATTTGAGTGAAATAATTTTTTCTGTGCAGTATCATAGAAGGTAATTTCATTTATGGATTATAAAGAATACATAGACTTTTTCATTAAATTGGATTACAAATATTAAATTATATTTGCTACTTAAATATTTATAAAAAAGAGAAAAAAATTAAAATGGATTCTTAGCTCTTTTGGAGACAGCAATGAGTATTATCAAATGGCAATCCTTGTTTCTTATTTAAGTAACAGCTCATAAATATGAGATAAATTGTTTCACTTGATTTCAATGCAGTGATTTTTTTTATGAATATGTGTGCAATCGTGAAAATTTTTTGTCTTTTAAGGATAGTTATATAGGCATTTCATTAATGAGTAAATAATTAAATGTTATTTTCAGCTTGAAATTTTTAATTTGATCTTGATTTGAAAATATTTTTTAAAAAATATATCCTGAAAAAGATAAAATGTGCAATTCATTCTTAAAAATATGCAGCATATATCTTATGTTTAGCATTCAAATTGCATATAACTAGATATGTTATGTACTATAAATGTATGGAATTCTCTTAAAGCAATCATTTAATGTTAAACTTCTACTTTCTTCTCTATACCACTATTTTTATTTCAAGATACATTTGCAAATGCTTCAATATATCTTCCAGCTATGCTGTTTTTTTTCTAACCCTTCACTGCACGATTTTTTTTCTTTATGAAAAAAATAATTTGATAACTTTAAATAGTCACAAATGCAGGAAAAATAATGAAAAAATTCAGACTTCATATTTTTTAAAAAAAATACGGATTTTTATGGTATGTGCCATATGTGTCCCAATGCACACATTAGATATTTACCTCTTTGTGCCAGATGTGGCACAAACTCCAGAATACTTGTATATTAGATATACAACATGAGTATAATATGTATTCAAATGCTTTAGCAGGTATTTAAAATGTGCAAAAAGTAAAATTTAATGTTACAAATTTCAAAATGCAGATTCTAAAAAGATTTTGAAGGGAAAAGATGTATAGAAAATCATTTTACAATACAATAAAGCAGAATCAGAAGGCAAATCAAAAGAAATTCCGGTAAAACCAAAGTGTACGGTGTATCCCTCTCCAAGCTGGCGCCAAATCATTGAAAACTCTCCAAGGTTGCAATAGAAAACACTTGGTTGTAATAGAAAACCATTGGCTTACCTACCACATTTGGCGATTCATCACCAAAAAAAAAAAAAAAATTCAATTGAATTTTTGGTTGGAAAACACTTTGGTTGGACCGAAATTCCTTATAAGGAGTGTAAAAGAATTGCTTTAAGAGCAGAAAAGTTCCATAAGTTCATTTCTGGTGAAATTCAGAGTAGCAATTTCTATCTCTATTTATGCATAAAGCTACTCCACATTTTGAACACTTTATGAAAGTTTTGCGAGTACAGTTTGGACGTTCGCGTCGTTGTCTGTTTTCCATATATTCCGACCAATGGCATACTCCATCTAATCCTACATCTTTGACTGGCATTGCTGTTACAGGACCTTTATGTTTCTTGGCTATAATTCCCATTTCTACTTCAAACATACTTGGGCGTCCTCTTTTAGCATTTGGTGTTTCGCTTCCAATCTTACAAAGGCAGATTGCAACCTCTTCTCTGAATTTAGCCAAAGGAATTTTTGATAAAGGATTATTTGCTTTCACTTTTGATCCATGAATTTATCGTAATAATATCCAGTAGATGGTAGAAAACTCGAAAATAGTACTTTTTAGATCTCATTTTATTTCTATATCTTCTTAAATGGCTGTCTAATAAGTCTACCCCGCCCATGGGTTTATTGTATTGCTTTACCACAAAAGGACAAGGTATATCAGTCTTTTTATGCAGCTTTTTATCGAATCGAGAAATATTTTCTATAGGGAGACTCCCAACAAATGTTGACAAGAAATGAACTGGCTTATTATCCAACCATGTAACACATGATATTTCTGTACTGTTAATGCATGATACTTGTTCTAAACTATATCCCCTTTTCTCTTTTTTCATCTCAGATTCCAAAGGAAGCTTACAATCGGGGATTCTATTTCGCCTTACTGTGCCCAATGGAAGTATTCCGTTCTGTGATAAAAATTCAAGTAAGGGTAATGAGTTGAAGTGATTATCAAAAAACAACTTATGGTTTTGATTTTGTGGAATTAGCCTACTGAGACGCACAACAACATTTGATGCACACCCTAAATCTGGCTCATTAGGCGGTCGTATGGCACCATTTTCCTGGCCACTATATAATTCGAAATCATAAGCAAAACCACTTACACCACATGAAACAAAAAATTTAAAGCCCCATTTATGTGGCTTCTTGGGCATATATTGTTTCAAAATGCTTCGAGATTGTGTTGCGCAAATTTGTTCATCTATTGACAAACACTCCTCCATAGTAACTTGCATAAAGTGTTTTCTGATACTCTCTATTAAAGGCCTTACTTTGAATAGTCTATCATGGTCATTCATGCCTCTAGGAATTTCTTTAGTATTGTCATTAAAGTGTAAAAATTGCCGGATTTTTTCAAATTCTTTGACAGACAATGTCTCTTTAATTGTTTGGTTACCTAAATTATCACTCCAGTAATCTCTCGCAGATGATAAATGTATAATTGACATTAGATAACAAATTCCAATATAACGTTGAACATCCATAATGGAAACTTGTAAAGGTTGAGAAGGATCCTTTTGTATGCTGTATCTACGTGTCTCTTCTAAAATAAGATTCGAAAGTTCATCATTAAAAAAAAAAGGAGAAAAACTGATACGGAGTATCCAGAGCCATAATTTCGGCACTTAAAGAGTTACTTCCGCTATATTTTATTTGATCTTCAGGAATTTTCAGATTTTTATTCTTCCAAATCACTTTTTTATACTCGTCTTTCCTTTTTGACTTTTTTCTAACAACACTGGGTCCAGCAGGAATATCTGCAGCATCTGAAAGAATAAAACAATCTTTCTATAAATCGATGCTTCTCAATCTATATACTCAATGTTGAATTTAGGGTGTAGCCCGGGAGGGACATTCCCCCGGAACATTCTGATGTCCTCTCCAGAGGATTCTAAAATTTGTATGGTTTAGAAGTGCAACCCCCCGGAAGACCAAAATGTCCCTCCCGGGGAAAAACGCCAGCACTGTTGAATTTTATGCATTATTTTTAACTTCTAAATATTATTTTTAGTACAATTTAAAATTACTTTATTCACAAATATAAAAACTTACCTCCTGTTGCTGTTGAATCAATTCCTTGGGTCACATTTGTTGCTATAGTGCAGTCAACGTCCAATTCAGATGAAGAAAGAGCATTTTCGCTTCTATTTTTAGCTGGGTTCTATGCTGGATGTTCCCAACTATCATCAGAAAGTCCAAGAAATTCAGCATCAGTATCAGATGCAAATAATATTGCATTGATTTCATCTTGTGTTAACCCTTTGCGCGCCATTTTTCGTTCGAATGCACTATGAGTTCTATGCTCTTTGTTCCATATCTGACACAAACACAAAAACAAGATTTCAAGCTAATGTACTGAAATATTTTAGTTTTAAAGCAGCCTAAATAACAAATATTTGATATATTTAAATGTCTAAAATTTTACCTTGCGATACTTTCAAGATTTTCTGGTGAAAAGGTTGAAGCAAACTCTATTGTTGTTTACAATGCAGACTCAAAATTTTTTTGGGAAATGAAAATCTAATAGATAGTGAGGTGCTGCCATCTAGTGAAAAAATTAGGTATAAAACTCTTCGTTTATATGTTCCAGATATGGTACAAAGCTCAGATCACCTATATTTAAGATCCATTGGAAAATAGAAGGATTTTTTGGTATGTACCACCGTGCAGTGTTTTCTAATATAACTTTACACTA
>BGPR01003274.1:76903-89406 GCA_013235015.1 Araneus ventricosus | reverse complement strand
TTCCATGTTTGTAACACTATCATTTTATGAATATCGTGTTCACTATATTGCCACACAAAAGATGACCTGCGTTATACAGGAATATTGTTGAATGTTGCTCGTGGATAGGCACACAACATTCGGCTTGGATTATAATGCACTTGGCGGAGAACGTTTGTAAATGGGAAAGGACAGGACAATTGCCATATTAGTGAAAAAAAACCTTAAAAATTAACAAACTTTACGACTTCAGAAAAAATAATGATCTTCGAATATAATGATAAAAACAGCGAATATAGAAAAATAACGACGTTTAAAATGTTAATTTTTTCTAACAATTTCATATCGTCGTCATTCTAGTAAAACTCACTAAGTCCAAATTTATATTTTTAAGATGTAGTCGATTTAAACATAATTAATCTGGAGTCGTTAGGAAAAATAATAAAAATTATTTTACAGTTTTTTAGCTCCAACGATGGGTTTACCGATGTTTAGGTAACTGGTTTATAACGCGAAATAATTCATTGAAAATTTTAATCAATTTCAGTAACCCATTAAAATGATTTTTTGTGGACTAAGAGACTTTTACTTGAACGATGGCAATATTATGTTACTTGAAATAACGAAACTTGCGACTTTGGAAGAAAGAATTTAAAATTTAGATCAATAAAATCGCAATTCTTGCCTGTTTTTAAACAAAGTCGCGTTATCAAATAAATGAATAATTAGGGAACCCAATCTGCTGCCTTTAAATATTCCTGGACGTTCTACGGACGTTTAGTGAAATGTTAATACTGCATATTGTAAATATGTAGTTTACTACTCAATGTTGAATCAACTCCAACCATTTGCACAATCGACTACTCGGAATCCAACAACCAAATGCAGTACTTGATTTTTTAAAAATAATGTTTTGCGAATTCAGCTGTATCTCAAAATGCGTTTTTTGGAACTGTTTCCTAATTGCAAAACTGCGTCCAGTAGAAGAAAGAAAATTGTTTTATTAAATAGAGGTAGACGTGAAAAATGTTTCATAAAACTACAAGCATGATTTTCTGCTTTAAAAAATGTTATTAAATCGTACGTCTCGAAATTCATTATTTTTTATTTCTTCTCTCATTCAGCGCAAGATTCGAGACAGATGCATAATTTTGCTGCACTTGTTAATACAACATTTAAAATGTAGAGGGCAGCACGATAAAAATAGCAGCATCTTAATTTATATATAAATCGAGAGATGGCGCTATAATACAGATAAAGTATGAAAGTTTTTGCTCTAAAATTTATCCAAGACATGTTTTGCTGTACTTGGCTAATTTATACATTTTTCCATTCTGACTATGCAGTCGCCTTAAGTAATGTAATATAGAGCATTTTTTAAAATTCATTCTGTAAAAGTTTGAAAGAAATCTGTCTGTTCGCTGAAACTGAAGGAAAGAAGAGAAAGTTGGAAAAAAAGGAAGAGTAAGGAAGGTTTTTTTTTTCTTCTAAAAACATCTTTAGTATATTTTTTAAGTATGACTCTTTACTCTGTTACAACAAACTGATACAATTTTGCGAGCAATTTCCCGAATCCAGATTTCGAGTAATGCGTTTGCCTGCAGTGAAAATTTCCCGATTCAAGTATTTGTGTAGAAAATGTGTCATCGACTTTTTTTTTATATAGTGAAAGTCCCAAGGTATATGGGCGACATAAACATTTACTCTATCCGTGAAAATATATCAGAATCAGCATTAATATGATATATTTCTTTATTTATTACTTATTTATTATCCACGCCGATCCACTCACCCATAGGGTATGGACCCAGATAGCACGAACACTTGTAGCAAGTTTGATTTTTCTTGATATTAGCTTGTCATGACAAATGTGATGTGGCAACTTTGCAGCAAACTTCCTGCAAAGTAACAAAGCATAATCGACCAACCCGCGGTAAACCTAGAGTTTACGGTATGCACCTGTTTCTCGCCAATTTTTCTTGGCGCAATTTCATGTGCCGTCGCCAAACACTGTTTTGGATGTGCAGTGGGCTTTTTATTGCTCTCTTGCGCATGTGTCACCTGAAAACGAGAGATTGAGCACGCAATGCCTGCGGCATTTCAAGTGTGTACTGGGCAAATTTTTTTAACTTAAAAAAATATCAGCGGCTTCGCTTTCAGCATAGCGGAATAATCGTAGCTTCGCTTATTCATTGAGAAACGAAACACACAGAATAACATACACGATACTGAACCGATATTCCATCCGAAGAATTCCAAACGAAGTTTCATTCAAATTCGAATTTATCGACCAATTGCATCGAAGAGTTGAATAAAACAGTCCAATCGAAACGTGGCGCAATATAGCCTGATAAGCAAAACACCGATGAAAAGATCAATTTGTGCGCATGCGCACTTGTCACTCATTAAAAACATCTAGACGCATCGAAAACAAATGTTCTCTCATCGCCGTTTCTGGTGGCAAAGATTTGGCGATCCTAAGAAGAACGAAGTAAGTGCGTACCGTAAACTCCAGGTTAACCCAACCAACTTTCAAAACAAGTTTGCTGTGAAGTTGATACACCACACTTGCACACCACGACCTAGATACAGTTGTATAAATCTGGTTTTGATCCTTGTCTCTGTTTAAAAAAATATCTGATTTTTAATAGCATCTCCTAGACCGTTCTTCTTTTTATTAATTCAACAAATCAATGATAATTTGTAAAAAACTAACTAGGTCTTTTTATAGAAAAAATTTGAAAAATTCTCCATCTTTTTACTAAATATGGAACTCGTACTTTAAAGAAAACTATATACCACCTTTTTCTTAACGTTGAAATCTTAACGTTCATAAACAAAATTAAACCTAGAAAACAGTCAATGTTTGCTGAAAAAATAACTTTCATTTTGACCCATATTTTTAAAAGTAATTACTTTTGAACCCTAATTTCATAATTTATTCAACTAGCGAAACGTAGTTATTAGCGCAAATCTCTCTCTCTTTGACTTCAAATCATATTCTCAGCTCAAAATTTAGAAAATTAATGAAATCAAGAAAACTCTTTAAAATAAAACGTGTAGATACACTATCTATTAGCGCAATCTATCTTCCCCGACCAGAGTCCGGCTGGCTGAGTGGTAAGGCAAGAAGTGGGTTGTCGGGAGTTCGAATCCGAGGTTTGTCTGCGTACTCTGTTTTTGCTATAGTTTGCGATGAGTTTAGCGCAAAAAGCTTTCGGCAAGTTCGACCCGTGGTGACTAACTCCTTTGCAATAACTTGTTTCAAGCTTGCACTCTTGCCGTGTCAAACTTGCTGCAAGTTTGCAAATTTGCAGAGCAACTTTGCTGCAAATTAAAATTGCTATCTGGGGAGCGTTTTAACTGTCGGCCGGATTTGATATATAGAATCAAAGGGAGAGATAAAATTAATACTAATTCCAGGACAGAAGTTTACCTTCGCTCCAGCAACATCTGAACTCACCCCAATTACCCGCAAATTAATCTGTACACTTTTCGCCGATTTCAGATGGGTCATTTTCCCATGCGTTTTTCTGTTACATACGACATCATAAGATGAGATATTTCCTCAGGCTTTGTAGGACACGGTCATTTGTGAGTGGACCGCTAGTGGTTTCCATAATTTTAGTTCCCTAAAAATAAAACCGATCAGATAGGTATGCTAGGGAACTGGCGGGATAAAAATTACGTGCATATTTTTAATACAGGACAAATGTATTTACACAAATTTATTGGTTTAAAAACTGAATTTGCGAGGGATAATAATTTTCTTCAGAATAAATTTCATTTTTAGCAATATACAGGTGTCCACACTTATCGTGGTACAATAGCTAATTTCTAAACCGTTATAGACTGACATACAGTTCCAACTGGAAAAATTCTTTAAATGAAGGGAAGAATTATATTTCTGTTTTTTGAGTCACTAAATATATTTCTGAAGCAGTTACGAATTCTAATTTTTTATAAGCCCCCCCCCCCCGTGCTATCAGACATATTTAGTAAAATATTCTTCACACACTAACATTTTAAACAAAAAAGTTCCACACTTCTGCACTACACTAAAACTGACCGAGTTATTGATCTTTGAATATCGCTGACTTAGACCACTTTACATCATTTCAACAGCCACCTTGAAGATGATCCACCAATCAATACGCAACATTTGTTCGACGAGGCCGCTGATTGGTTTAAAATTATGAAAGCTCCATGTAAATCCATCCTCTCCTCTCAAATGTAGTTGCAAAATGACAAACGAAAAAAAAAATGAAATTTGTCGTGATATATATTCAGAAAAGCTTTACATAAATAACAGATAATCTTCAAATTTGTATAGCATGCACCGTTTGGCTAGAACATTGCAAAAACACATTTAAAAAGCTGAACATTATATGAAACGGAACCATTAAAATGGCCACCATCTTGAAACGGAATGAAAAAATAAAAATTCTTACACATACATCGTTTTTAATGACTTTAAGGAACATTCATTCGAAGAGAATCGAACACTGCGTTTGTTCGACTGTGTAACACACGAATTTACAGACAAACAGATGAAACGTTGAACAGTCGAGTTAAATCAAGACCTCGCTTCATTCGGTCACTTATCTGACACAATTAACTCGTTCGAAAAGTCTACCATGCGTAAAATCTAATAAGTTTTAATATGAAAATAAAATTTATTTACGAACAAAACCGATTCACGGACGACATAGACTTGCATAAATACTTCATCATTATTTGCACATTGTAAATAAACCGTTACAGTCGCAGGTTAGGAGACACAGTCAAAGAATTCCAAATAAATCGAAGTATAGTATTTATATATTCGGAGTTTAAATCTGGCGCAAGTTGCCCGATTTGATACTCTTAAAGCAAAGCTATTACTGAGTCAAACCTCACATCAAACCGCATTTTAGTCACAATATTGAAAATCGCAGTATCCTTAGTACGTATTTCCAATTTTGAGATAACAAAGTAATATTGGCATCAAACTAACTAGTCACAAAATAAGTGGTAACTCTTCATTCAGCCTGAAGCTTTGCCTCATTAATAATTAAATATTATCATTATCTTTGTCGTTAGTTCAATTTACAGTAAAAATAAATTAAATTGCAGCCAATTAAAAGAGATCTTGAATTTTTTCAACTGTCGAAAGCATTTCAAACGAAAAATTATTTTATTTTCCATTTTCATCAGAAAATGTTTGCCACGACCCGAAAGAAAAAACAATTATTCACTAGTTAAATATAAATCAAAGGGAATGCATTAAAAAACTGTTGAATGCAGAAATTACATCTTTACCGAATATATTTTATTTAAAGATGATTTTATTCTATTTTTTGCTTACAAGTGATTAAAAAATTAAAGAAGGTACTGTGAGAATTTTCGTGATCTCAATATTCTACTATGCGTCCCTATTTGGGGACACGATTCACAGTTTCAGAAGAATCCCTGGTTTAAAATTTGTCGCCTAGTTGTAAGAACTCAGCTTCGGGGCTGGTGTGTCCCAGGTTCGAAACCCGATTCCACTGAAGATTGACCATTTTAATTGACCATTCAATTTTGAACATTTAAATTCTGAAATTTTAATTAGTAAAAGAGATATTAATTAAAAACTAATTTTCAACAATACTTTTCATTGTTGCAGCGCGATTCAAACCGTTTTCATTGTTTAAACAAATATTTAATCGCGTGTTTCTGTTTCTTTGTTGAAAAAAGCAACGATACAATATGGATCCCTCGGCAATGCAATATGGATGGCGTTGTGGGCTGGGTTTGGTAATTGATACAAAGAAACACAGAAATCAAAATCGCTGAAATAGGGGTTTTACTAAAAATGTTTTTTACCGTAACATTTAACTTTGAGATTTCATGTATGTTGTGCATCTTGCTTCATGCGTTTATAAACTGGACACGAGCAAATGAAAAAATATAGATCCCCAGCGACGCTGGTCACGTGACCTCATTTCTTCTCTCCGTCAGGGAATACCGCATTATTCGAGATAGCCCGCGAAACGCCGGGCCATACAGCTAGTATTATCTTAAACCTTATCGTTTGCCTTCCTGCCCATTGTAGAAAAAAGTATTATTGTACGTGATGTACAGTTCACAGTAAACATAAATTATTTTGCAGCCAATAAGAAGGCAAATACATGAGATCTTGAATTTTTTCAACTGTCGAAAGAATTTCAGACGAAAAATTATTTCATTTTCCAATTTTCATCAGAAAAATTTTGCCACGACCCGAAAGAAAAAACGATTATTATTAGCTGGGGTGTCGTCCTCGTCAAATTACGAGGTCAGTCCTCCAAATAGCCCTCGTGTTGCTATAAAACGGAACATAATATAACTAAACTAAAACTAAAATTGCTTAAAATTTAAACAGCTTTTAAAAATGGAATAAAAATAACATTTAGGTGCAAATTCCAGCAGATATGTAAAACTTTTTACAAAATTCCAATAATAATAGCCCAAAAAATGTAGTGTTACCCTGTCGTGGTAAGTCTTTCACGAAGAAAATGACATACAAAAACGAAACTCCACTGGGAGATTTTAAGGAAACGGGTTAATACTAGCGATAAAACAAGTCGTACAGTTCACAGCACTATCACCCAAAAAGCGGCTCAACTTGCACTGCATTTTTGAATAAACTGTCGGAGATATCATTTCTGGCAAAGATCAGTTTTTACGACGAGCCCATTTTTTCTCGCCGCTTTGTTTGCGTCTTTTAACAAAAGAGCTCCTGGCCGACATATTTCCTCTGCTCGTCGTAAATTGTGAGAGTAAAATATAACGATGTTCTCGACTCGCTATCGGCGGCGATGTTTTGTTCTCGAATGAGTCATCTTTATGGCTATGGCCTTGTCATCGGCTGCTTTTTTTTCTGGTCTTCTACACGCATTTAGTGCTTTAGAGAGTAGTTTTCAACGCCCCTCCATAGGTTTTCGGAACTGTTTGTACTCGATAGCAAAGGAGCGATAAGGCGGGGCATGTGGGTGGAAGATTTTTGATGCTTAGAACTTACAACTTTTAAAAGCGCAGTTTTATGAAGTTTTCAGAGGTTTTATTTTCTTGTGTACGAAGCATGCATAGGCACAGTTTCGTAATCGTCAAAAAATTCGATCCCGAAATTTTGATGAATATACACGTTTTAGACCACCCAGGCCCATCGAGAGAGGGGAACGGGACATGCAAAAGTCCCGGAGTCTGGGCACATTTTGACACTTCACCACGTATAGCCCCGAACTCGAAACCAGAACGGCTCCCTGTCGGTTAGATAAATAATATATATATATATATATATATATATATATATATATGTGTGTGTGTTGTGTGATATTTTAATTTTTTTAACTTTCCTAAATAATCTTAACGATACCTCATTTAAAATACTTCTACTTTCCTCATAATTAACGCACTACAACTTTCTTTTCAAATCACGAGTTTCTGAAGGGGAATTCCCTTTCCTGGGTACTTAAGCGTTCTGCGCATTCATTTCTCCCCTTTTTCACGCCGGCATGTAAGCCTTCAACAACAAGCGCCGCTCAGGCGTAAACTTTTGAATACTGGTCATGGAGCTACGTAAAAATTAAGTACTTTACCTATGAAGAAATAACGCCTGATGCCTCAATAATAGAAGATTTAAGCAAAAATGGTCTCTTCTATGATCAAAATGGACTGCCTTTCACCTTTTTAAAGCCTGATCTTATATATATATATATATATATATACATATGTGTGTGTGTGTGTGTGTGTAATAATCTCATTTAATTTTATTTCAAATTCTAATATTATATATTTTAAAGTCTTAATGTATTCCAAAATCACTTTTCTTAAACTCCAGTTTCGTTCAATTTCCCGCTCTGGAGGTATATTAAATCTCTCATTTTGGAATATTTATTGCTAAAAGAATATTCTAATTGCTTCCACGCGCCAACATAAATCGCGAATTCTTTTCCAGACTTTTCCCTACTACAATAACGAAGACATTTCAAGAGTCGGCAGGATATCTTGAAATGTATTCGTTATTGTAGTCGTTAAATGATTAAACAGGCCGAATTGAATTCTAAATTCTCATTTTTATTATCGGAGAGTGACGAAATGTACGTACATCTTCGTTTAAGTTTTTAGCCAAAAGTGAACAGAAGATCCCTGCTTTTTCTCAGATAGGGATTTAACAGATAGACATGTGATCAAAGTGAAGGGAATAATAGCTATTTTTATTATATTACGTAAGTGTTTTAGGGAAAAGTCTGGAAAAGAATTCGCGATTTATGTTGGCGCGTGGAAGCAATTAGAATATTCTTTTAGCAATAAATATTCCAAAATGAGAGATTTAATATACCTCCAGAGCGGGAAATTGAACGAAACTGGAGTTACTAAGACTTTAAAATATATAATATTAGAATTTGAAATAAAATTAAGTGAGATTATTACATATATATATATATAGTCAAATATTTTACAAGTAATTAAAATTCAAATAACATTTTCAGTATATATACCTATTAAACCAATAATTAAAATTAAATATAAATATAATGTTGCCTAATTAATAATTATACAATGAAATACATAAAGATAATTAGATTATAAACTATTACTATGAAAAAGACAACCCAGAATTGGAATTCCAACAATCAAATGCCAATCGATCTTAGGAATCGATTATGTCGCATTAAATCCGAATTTTAAGGCACCAATCTTCTGCGAAAGCCAACTGTTGGAAAAAAAGCAAAAAGTATAGGAGTAAATCTCCAAAATATTTCAAGATAAGAACGAGAAAATATAACTAAATGCTTACCAATTCAAAGTCTTAGCAATTATAATGCCAAGAGCTATATACGAAATACAGGTCTGCATTTATAGTGAAAATATTATAACTAAATTAGGTTATATATACTATACTAAAACATCATTAATAAATTAAACTATACATTTAATTTTTAAACTCATTATAGTAATATGAACATATAAAAACAAAGTAAACAATACATATCAAAATGCAATTCATAAACTAAAAATTCATTAATTAAACAAAATAACTAAATCTAAAATAAAATCTAAAAAATCGAAAATACTATAGATACTTAGAGCAAAAGGTAAGTTTAAACATATAGATTTTAACGTGTAAATGAACTCTGTTGCTATCAAAACTATTGAAAAAAGGCAATACAAATATATGGAGTTTTCAACAAAAAAATTAGTAGCTCTGCTTTGGAAGAGCATTAGTCAGGTTAAATCAATTTTGCTGTACAAACCATCCCTGTTACTAAATTTGTTGAAAAAAATAGACAGGGTAATTTACCCTAAAATGAAAGAATTTAGAATGAAAAATCATACACTAACAAGATATCATCATTATATGGAAAATACTAACATTAAATCTATGAAATACAACAATATATTGCACTATTATATTGCACTAAAAACAATAAATACATCATTCAATAAAATATCCGCGTACTGCTAGTAGTATATATACTATATACATACAAGCAGTATGCTAATATATATTATTATTATTATTATTGATTACGCCCTCGATTTTTAGTGAAAGTACACTCAGGAACTTGAGCGAGGTGAATAACGTGTTCTTTTAACTAAAGATATCAGCATATATGCGCGAATAAATCAATTTATTCTTGGATCAGTGAAATGAAGTAATTAAGATTAGCTGACGCAATAAAATGATCGAGAGTATGACGTGGTACCGCCAGCCAATCAGATAAGTAGAAATGTATTCTGGGAACTGAGAGTAACCTTGGGTCGGACGAAAGCTTCGTCGATTCGGATATGTGAGAGGAAATGTTTTGAACTGATCAATAAAAAAATTCATGGAAAATCGGAGAAAAAAGATATTTTAACCATTCTTGTTTTAAAACAGGAATAAATATTCCGGTTTAACCTAAAATAAATTGAAAATGATAGCGTTATTGGAACGTCGGATGCAAGAAAATAAGAATTGAAAGTTTAAAATATAAATGAAAAGTGACTATTTAAAAAATTTGTCAAAATTCAGTAAATTTTGTTGGAAATTCAAAACAAACTTCATTAGAACGAAAATTGTTTGTTCTATCCGATGGTGTATTGCTTGTTTTCCAGCGATCATTAGAAAAGATACTACAGCCGTAAACGTGCCAAAAATGACCCAAAACAACACAAAAAATTAAATAAAAAATTTTCTAGATTAAATTTTAAAATTCCCGCTTCGAGGTGCATTGAGTCACCATTAAGACTACCTGTGTGCCAGATTTCAAGGCTGTAAGCTGTAAGTGAGATAGATTCGTTTGGATATCGCGCGCGCGCACGCACATGCTGCCTTTTATAAGTATATATATATGTATAATATTATTTTTAACAATATGGTATTTTTACCCAAGACAAATGAGGTCTCGTATGAGTTGAACCATATTTTGACAGTTATTTTCTCTGAATAGAAAAGTCACACGTTCTCAATTTATTAATCTAAATTACAGAAGGTGGCTAGAAGTCAGATTTTTCGGAACAATACGTGACGTCACTTGGCAACCGGAAGAAAGACTTCTGTCCGGTGGCTGGTTAGCCACCGCAGTCATAATTCGGAAGGAGGCCCGGCCCGCATGTCAGTGTGGGGTCCCTTATGCCAGTATTTCGTCCCGGGGCCCGGATCTGCTCTCGGCGGCCCTGAGACCATTCCGACCGCGGAAAAAAACCTTTTAGGTAAATTCTTCATAGGAATACTACCTGTTGCAATGGTTCTCATGACACGACTTCCAGAAATTTGCTGCATATCTTCTCCATTAACGTCCCTAAAACCTAAAACCACCTTTCTCTATGTGTATAACGCTTTGCCCATGTTATCTTGTGAACACGATAACTGGAATAGTTTTGATTAGATTTTAAGCGGCGAGGGATATGTTGTAAGGACGATGAAAATCTCGGCCGAGTTCGTAGATGGGCTAACCAGCTCATAGGGGGTGGAAATGGTGGTAGGGCGGATTAAATTTTCATTTCCCCATAATTCCCTTACGATTGAAGATAGAAAGAAAATTCAAATTAGGCGATTTATTGTCTCATAACGAACACTTTTTGTATTGAAAGTTTTAGGTAGATTCCTTATAGGAACTCTACCTATTGCAATGGTTCTCATGACACGACTTCCGGAAAATTTCTGCAGATCTTCACCGATCATGACCCCTAGAACCCAAAACCACCCTTCGTTAAAAAGTTTAAATACCTATATATATATATATATATATATATGTATAACGCTTTTTCCCATGTTATCTTGTGAACACGATAACTCGAGTAATTTTTATGTAAATTTAACCAGCTTGGGATATGTTGTAAGGATAGTGAAAATCTCGGTCGAGTTCGTAGATGGGCTATCCAGCTCAAAGGGGGTGGAAATTTTCATTTTCCCTTAATTTCTTTACAAATGAAAATAGAAAGAAAATTCAAATTAGGCGAATTATTGCCTTATCATAACGAACAATGTTTGAATTTAAACTTTTTCGATAGCTACAATTACTTAGAAGTTATGAGCTGAAAAGTGATTTTTCCCACCCTTCCCCTCCTCTCCGCCTAACTTAAAGTACGTTTTAACCTAAGCATGTTACCCCTTGTTGGAAAGCTCTCGTCATTTGCAGTTTCTTTCACCCGCTTTCATACTTGTAGCTCTAATCCTTATGAGAATAGAGGGCAAAATGTTCTTTTTCTTATTATTAGTAGTAGAGAAGTATATGCATAACGCTTTGGCCCGTGTTATTTTGTAAACACGATAACTAGAGTAATTTTGATTAGATTTTAACTGGCGACGGATATGTTGTAAGGACGGTGAAAATCTCGGCCGAGTTCGCAGATGGGCTAAGCAGCTCAAAGGGGGTGGAAATGGTGGGGGACTGAAAATTCCATATTCCCATAATTCCCTTACGATTCAAGATAGAAAGAAAATTCGAATTAGGCGAATTATTGCCTTATCACAACAAACAACTTTTGTATTGAAACTTTTTTGATAACCACAATTTCTTAGAAGTTATGAGCTAAAATGCCATTTTCAATCCCCTCCCCAACTTATCATTTCCCCATAGCTCTGTTACGACTAAAGATAGAAAAAATTTTCCAATTAGGCGAATTATCATCTTATGATAACGAACAACTTTTATACTAAAAGTTTTTTGTCTGCTAGAATTGTTATGAGCTGAAAAGCGATATTCAATCCCCCCCCCCCAATTTATCATTTCCCCATAGCTTCGTTAAGATTGAAGATAGAAAGAAAATTTCAATTAGGGTAATTATCACCATATCATAACAAACTACTTTTATATTGAAAGTTTTTTGACAGCAAGAATTATTTAGAAGTTATGAGTTCCCATCAACCGCATTCACCTTCACTTTTTATACGGTATAATATATAATTAATTTATGACTAATTAATTTAATTAATTTATAGTTCATATCTTTGTTAAATTTTGTTAATTATAACTGTTAATTGATATACCTGGCTTTGCTCCGGATTAAAATGTTTTCATGTTTAATATTTT
>BGPR01003274.1:32921-64658 GCA_013235015.1 Araneus ventricosus | reverse complement strand
TTGGATAATATCGGTCATTATGACAGCTAAAGTAGGGGAAAGTCGGGTAAGACGACGAAGAGTCTAAGATGACGAATTGGATAATATCGGTCATTATGACAGCTAAAGTAGGGAAAAGTTGGGTAAGACGATGAAGAGTCTAAGATGACGAATTGGATTTTTCTCGAAAATTACGCTAGATGGCAGCCCCGATCCTGCATCATCAGAGTCCTCTAGCGACCAGACACCCACGTCATGCCAAAAGATTCCATCCCTTCATTTGTGTGATTCATAATACCTGGAAATGTGTTATGAATCACACAATGTTGATTTATACATGTCATATTCGCAAAGTGCTAATCAAAAGCTGTTCAATGATGTATTATTTTAATTTTTATAATTAGCTGATGCCCTTCAATGATTTTTTGAAATAAAAATGGCGACGCCGGGTAAGATGACGAACCCCTCCACGCTGATTCAGGAGCTCGTCGTGCTACCTGAATGCCACCTGCCCTTCCTGCAACTCACTGGCACTCCAGGGGAAAATGAGCATCTCATTAAAAAGGAGATAGAGGAAAAACAAGACAACCGAAAACCTTGACAGCTGAACAAAGCTGAAATTAATAAGACTAAAAGCAACAAACCTTCTAAAAATTCTACAAAAAAGAAGAAAGTAGCTAAGTAACACTTCGACTTCTAATGTTCTGAGTCTGAAGACTCAATTCATTTATTTGAATTTCCTTACGTTGACGCTAATGACAATCTGGACCCAGAGGTCCTCGATAATGAAGGATGCATCATTTGCAGTGAGTAAGGAAACAAGGAATTAGGATTCCAGTGTTTTATGTGCAAGCTCTGGCCCCATTCCACCTGAACCTGCTAAGACAAAATCCGGGCCCATGGCGATGCGATTTTTGCAATTGATTTCATTTCTTAAGGTTTGAATCTCAAATTAAAATATTAATTGATATTAATATACTAATTAATATAAAATATCAGGGTCCGAATTTTTCGATTAAGCGTTTGCAGCAGCATCTATTCACTTTCAGGTTTATGCAAATTAGGTATTCCTCATCTTACCCGACACCGTTCGACGAAGATGACTTTTTTTAAATATAAAAATATCACTTTTAAATAAAGAGTTGAAGAAGATTTTGGCGAAAAAAGAATTATCCAGCAACGAATATTGAGGTCAGGAAAAATCCCCAAAGCCATCTTACTCGGCTTTCCCCAACTTATATAGCTTGGATCATGTTATACTAATAAAGCTTTGCATATAACTAACAAATCGCTTGGCTCAACGTAATTTTAACACGTTTGCAAATGTTGTATCCAAATAGTTATTTTAAAAAATTATTTAGTCAGAGGGTTAATTTAGGCTATGTATAGTGCATGTACACAAAACGTTGTTCAGACAAACCAAATCTTTTTTAGAATTGTCTCTCTAAAGAAAACTTATTAATGATGTCTCCAATTCATTTTTAGTTCTGTAGTAAGAATCGAGTAAGAACACTTTTTCTTAAAATAAATGGCAAAGCCACCCTTGAGCTCTAGCGTGTTCAAAATATCGTTCATCCAAGATAGTCTCAATTTCGTTGCACTACCCATACCATTAAAAACAAGCTCTTAATCATAGTTTTGGGTCTCTTAATATAGGGCAGTACTTTATAAATATCTGTTGAGTACTGTGTTGTACGTTTAGTAAACTTAATTACAAAAAAATAAGTCTAATAATAAAAATATTGTAGATATTTTAAGAAAAACATCACAACGTCTAACTTAATTGCAGATGAAATTATATCATGTACATTTCACTGTATGACTACACACAGTTTTAAAATAAACAAAATTTTTGCGTAAGACACAGGTTTAATTCCTCAAAAAAAATATTCCTCATTGTATTTCGGAGAATCATTTTTATTTTTAAAACTAGAACGAATATACAAATAGAGTGGAAGACAATAGCGAGAATCTTCTTTATATTGTGATGTATTTCAGCATAATATGAACCTTCTTTATCAAAAATAATACATTTATTGGATGTTTTCCACAGCACAAAACACATAAAACAAGCACATACACTTACATCACAAAACATTACATCACTGAATTCTCACATCGAATTCCATCTTCAATCCCATTATTCTGTTTCGTTGCTAGGCAACGTCAGCAAAAGACAATATCGTTGCCAAACTATTTTTATTACCTTTATAAAAGAATTAATGCCAAACGATATTTTCATTTAATTTCTTTTTCTGCCAAACGATATTTTAAAATTAATTTCTTTTATGACCAAACGATTTTTTTAACCCAATTAATTTCTTTCTTTAAATATTTTAATAATTCTACAAATATATATTTTTTTATTCGTTAAGAATATCACAATACATATTGTAGGTGAATTGAGATAATCAGGCTCTTTGCAATAAGCCGGATTATTTCAATTCGCCTCTGACATATTGCGCAATGTAGACTGTCTGTAAAAGAGCTTTCTCCGTGTTGAGGATCTTGTTGCAAAAAAGCAATCAGCACTACGAGCCATCAATCGCATCAGATGGCCGTCAAATGAGAATGCTTCAAGCATATTTGCAACGGATATTATCCACGCTTTTGCGCATGCGCCAGGCGTCTTTAATTTCACCAAAAGAGAGGTGAAACGAAAGATGAATGAGAAGACGTTTACTTTTTACTAAGCAACACACAGAAACATCCACAAGTTTCGAATTAAAACGAAATGGTACGATTCAAGAAGAAAATGAGTATCAACACCGGAAAAGACTAGCTGAAACAACCATCCGGAGTGGCCTCCGCGAAACTTTCTCGCATACGACCAGTAATGTGGGGTGGGTAAACACCCAGTGGGTATGTAAATATTTTTGGGGTATTTACCCAAGGCTTGGTTATTTTGAGAAAAAAATTATGAATGGTGATTTACAATGAAACATATCAAATTTGTGAATTCCCAAAAACTTAATATTTTGCAAAACAAATTGCGCATGTTCGCAATTTTTTCGCGCGCTGAGGTACCACAACTTTATTTAACGTTTTTGAGTACGAAATTTTAATATAGATATCACATAAGCTTCTGGTTAATCACAAGAGTCCATCTGAATAACGCCAGAACGAAGTTTCGTTTTAGGGGGTTGCCATAATTTCCGAAGTGCGTGTTTGCCGCTCGCTACAATTTCCTTCGTAGACCGCCAAGGTCAAAAGCCAACCATACTAACTTGAGTAAAATAAGCGAAACGCTCGCCAACACACAGTCGCAATGTGCATTTTAAACCAAATATGCAATTTGAACAACATTTTTTTAAGGGGTTGAAACGAAAATTGGAAAAAAATCTACACTTAAGGTTAGAAGGCCACATACCAAATTTCATATATCTAAGTCATTATCTTAAAGAGTTATTGTGTTCACAAGTTTGCGATTATACAGGCCGACTGACAGTCAAGCCTTTGACGGATTTGGCTCAAAATTTTATACGGACTAACATTCATGATGATAAAATAGTGTACCGAATTTTATCCATAGAGCAATTTAAGTTCTTGGGTTATAGTGCCCACAGGAAAGTCGACAGACAGACTTCACGTAGACGGATTTTGTCCAAAATTTGACAGAAACCTACAAATGATGTGTCAAGATCACATACCAAATTTCATCACCGTAGTTCTAATGGTTTTCGAGTTATCGTTATCAAAGACAGAACGCCGCTCCATGTCCCCGTTTATTAACAGAAATTAAAGTGAATGTTGATGTGACGATTCCTCTGACGAAAATAATAATAATAATAATTGGAGCTCCACATATACATCTCCCTCCTTCCCCAGTTCACTCGATAACACTCTTTCAAAAATGAATATCAAATAACTCACATACAGAACATTTATTTTTAAGATAAAACATATTAAATATATTTTTTACTGAAATACTCTAAAAATATGAAAGTTTGAGAATAGTATTATTTGCTCGAATCTATCATCGCAACACGAACCGAAACTCATTAACAGCCAATGAGATTGCAACTTGTGTGAGAGTGAGGAAAAAAGAAAAATATATTAAAAAGAGCATCTTTCTTTCGTTCTGTTGGCTCCGTGCCAGCCAGAGCTGTGTTGACTTTCAGCTCATAGCCCGTCTAAGCTAAAGGAAGAAGGAGTTGCTTTTTCACTTCGGATTTTCTGTTCAGTGAACGGATTTCGGAGGGCAGATCATTTTGCAGCCCAGACGTGGGTCTCTCTTCGTTTGGATTCATTTCATGCCTTTTATCAATTTTTTTTATTACATTTTTTGGCATTTTCGTAAGTCATTGAACTTTGAGAGTGGAAAAGTAAGCAAATAAGATTCAAAACGATAAATACAATTTAAAAAAATAATTTCAGGGGGTGCTGCAGCTCTGCACCCCTAGTGGACGAGCCGCCACTGACCAGGCAGAAAGAACAATCGGAAGTCCACTGTTTTTTTAAATGCAGCCAATCAACTTTGAGATATCTTTTCTCAGAAATGAATCTCATGGGCTTGGCTCACTTTAACTCCAAACCCTCCAATTATAAGCCATTATTCTAGAAATGTTTCAATCCGTGCTTTTAATTATTATTGCCTTGAAATTGTTTAAAGATGAATAATAATCTTACTAAGATGCAAGGATTTCAATTAATTCTCTACGTTGATATACCCAAGAAGTTACAAATTTTTGAAAAAAAAATCATACTCCTTTCGCAATTTCCCAACCAAAACAAAGGCTAATCTATCCACCTAATTTCAAGTTCCCCACCGAAAAGCAAACGAACATTTCAAAGTTTCCGCCGGGAGCTTTTGAAAGTTGGAAATAACAACCGAAAAGAAAGTTCTTTTTCCAATATCTTTCCGAAACAGTTGCGGAAATAAGTTGACAAGTTAAAAACCCAGATAATAAACCTTTTCTGTCCTTTCGAAGCTCTTGATCACGTCCGTGTCTTTTATCTCTCAGTCTTTGCGTCGGTTTCATTTATTTATACCCCCATTAGTATTCTTCAGACGAACTGAAGTGAATGGAAACAGAACATCACGCTCGAATTGATGCAGACAGATAATGAATACGAATCCCGCCGATAGATGGCGTCCTCGTTTTTGTTTTACTGTTGCCAGATCCTTGAGTAATAAATACGTGATGAGCTGCAATTAGTTTCTTAGGGAGGGAGAAGATAGGACATGATTGAGAAAGCTTTTAGCATTAGAAAACGGCAGTGATTAATTCTCTAGTTAAAAAAAAGGAATCTTTTGATAACTATATCGTGGAAAACTGTCAAATGAGTTCCGATTTTATTTTCGCAGTCGGACTTCTTCATTTTTGTCTTGGCTTGCTTATTAAGAAAAATGGTGAAAGAATTCGCGAGTTTTTGTCTTGGGTGGAACAGTAATTAGTTTCTTTCTTTCCAGTACATTATAAGAAGCTGAAAGGAGCTACTAATGAGAAATATTGAATAACTAGAAAATCACCCGTCATTTTATGACTGGTGCAAATTGCTTCTTCATTCGAGAGATTTCCCGTCAAATTTGACGTGTTTAAACAGATATATATGCGCGAGAAATGATTAACATTGATTGAAAACAAATAAAATAAACATATGTTTTATGACAGGAAATTTATATATTTTTTATTTACATATTTCTTTATTCAAAAAACCTCTTGGTCTAAAAAAATCTAGTAGATATAATCTAGATAGATAGAAAATCTAGTTTCAAAACAAAGCACCTCTTTGCTTGTCAAACGTTGCCAAAAAATATTATCAAATTATATCATCACCACTGCAATAAATAATGAGATGCATCGTGGCGTCCAAACTATATCACGCTCATGATATACCACTGACGTGATTTACTACTTTCTATTAAAAAACGGAAAATAATTTGAAAGTTCAGACGTCGCCCTCGTCATCTGACCGTGGTTCAAAATGATTAGGACGTGCCAAAATAGCCCTCGTGTTGCTTCAAAACAGGACGTTAATATAACTAAACTTTTATAAGTTGTTGTCTCAGCCCGATTTGAGGACGTAACAGCAAGAAAAGTAAGTCCCAAATACGATTTCAGAAAGTCTTTATTTCCGAATTCGACTCATTTTTAAACGCTTTTACTAAGTTCGAAATGTTTCATGTTTGTAAGGTTGGAATTTTGTGATCGATTTTTCACTCACTTCTTAATGCACTAGAGTTCTGGAATTTTGTATTTATTGGGTCTTGATGACAATGCAATATTTTAATAATTTTAGAGCTCTCAACTATCAATTTTTTAAAAACAATTCTCAAAATTACGTTTGCACTCTGGCGCCATCTATATTATTTCTGAGAACTAAAATACTTTACATAGTAATTTACATGTTTCAATAAAAATAAGTTTATCCTATTATAGATCTTTTTAAAGAAATTATTGCTGGTATTAGTTGAAGAAAAATGGATTTAAGTACGAGATATTTTTTGTAAGGTCAGAATTTTGTGATCGATTTTTCACTCATTTCTTGATGCACTACAGTTCTGGAATATTGTATATTTATTGGGTCTTGATGACAATGCAATATTTTAATAATTTTAGAGCTCTAAACTATCAATTTTTAAAAAAAATTCTCAAAATTACGTTTGCACTCTGGCGCCATCTATATTATTTTGAGAACTAAAATACTTTACACAGTAATTTATATGTTCAATAAAAATAAGTTTATCCTATTATAGATCTTTTTAAAGAAATTATTGCTGGTATTAGTTGAAGAAAAATGGATTTAAGTACGAGATATTTTTTGAAAGGTCAGAATTTTGTGATCGATTTTTCACTCATTTCTTGATTCACTACAGTTCTGGAATATTGTATATTTATTGGGTCTTGATGACAATGCAATATTTTAATAATTTTAGAGTTCTCAATTATCAATTTAAAAAAAATCCCAAACTACGTTTGCACTCGGTAGTAGGTTTCCGTGGCGCCATCTATAGTATTTTTGAGAACTATTGGTAAAAGCGTTTTTTTAAAAGTTTTTTACACATCTCTTTATTACAAAATAAATTTTCAAGACTGGAAAGTGACGTTAATTGCCCTTTCAAAGAGCATTTTAACTTGAATTCGGCTCTCCAAAATCCGACCCTATTCTAAACAATTCCGGTGCTTGAATCGCCGTTCTTCTAAGAAAATATTGTTTAGTGTTAAGAAAAGAGCAGCGTCACAAAAGAGAGCCGCTTTCTTCCCGGTGTGTGGAAAACAATGTAAGAGAATCGCTGTCGGAAGAAGACAATTTATCCCTCCTCCTCTCGTGCTACCTGTGAAAAGGTCCCCCTGGCGCCACTTCGGGCTACCGGACGATGATTCATTGCTTCTGAAAAGGGGAGGTTGCCGCATTTGGCAACTTATCGCTCTCCGTCAGACTTTTCTAATAACATAATCTGATGAATTCAAGTTCTGAAGTCTAGTCAGAAGTGATGTTTGGAAATTTTGGTAAAGAGAGAAGCATGCGGTCTCGTGTTCATACCAGATGTGAAAAATTCAGAAACATTAGTTACTGCAGTCGGACCTCTATTTAACGAAGTCGCTAAATTCCTCAAAAAAGTTCGTTATATGGAAAATTCGTTAAATAGAGATTCACCTTTTAAAATACTTTAGACTACACAAAACAAATTTTAAATTCATAAACACTAAATATTAATAATAAAAAAAGCAATTAATCACTCCTTTATTTTTTAAAATTAATATCTATTTGATTTATAGATCTTACCCATCAAAAAGAAATCTGCAAAGAAAACCAGAATAAAATAAAACATTGCCCGGGAATACACAGTATTTTCAATTTAAAAAAATAATTTTATATTAAAATTAATGAATTTTAATGACATCATCGCATTTATTTCAACAAGTAATTTTAAGCTTATATTACCACATGCGTCCTTAAGTTTAATTGCTGATAAAGTTCGAGGACACGGGACAGCTCCATTGAGGGTGAAAGGGGGAAATTGAAAGTTTTTCTAGTGAAGTGGACAGTGTGTGGTGGAGTAAAGGTTGCACCTCCTGGATGAAATGAAAAGAATGACTGCGATTTTACTGCTCTCGATGAGTTTGGAGACTGTTAAATCCAGTTCAAGGTCATTGATCACCATAAAATGTGTTAAAAGAAAGAATAAGTTTCAAATGTTCAGAAATATTTTAAGAAATAAGGAGAAAAAAAATATTGGATCACAGTAAAAAGTTCGTTAAATAGAGAATGCACTTCGCTATTTGGAGGTTATTTTACGAAGAAATTCGCAAAATGTTCTTGGTTCCAAGGAAAAGTTCTCAAAATAGAGAAATTCGCAAAATAGAGGTTCGTTAAATAGAGGTCCGACTGTACTTGCAAAAAATTCAGCTTTTTCTTCCTCTGTAATATTTCAAAAAATTGAGGCAGCTGGTGTTGCTTGCTAAGCGACGATATTTTGTTACGTCACCTATTTTCACCGTCTATGCTTTTAATTGATTAAATTATTTGTTTTTTCTGATAGGCAATGACATCAGTTTGTTGTTGATAATGGATGATGGGAGAAACCAGTGCCGTGACAAATAAAAATTGCACCATGGTATTATCCTCCCCTCCTGAAAACAATATAAATGTACTGATATTTTGTCTTCACGACTTCCCGCAAGGTAGGGTATTGGGGGCACTAACCAGAGGCCTAACGACAGCGGTGCATTACAGAAGCTCCGGCAATCTTGCGGGGAGCCATGGAAACAAACCAGCGGGAGTGGTCTCCCCTAAACTTTCAGGTATACTCCTAACACATATAGAGAAAAAAATAGGCTAAAAGGCAGCAAAACGAACAAGAACCCCTAACGCAGTAAAGAAACAAAATAAGCGAAACGTCATACCACGATTTCCGAAGGTCTTCCAACGCGCGGAAGTGGAATTAGAAGCCGGCGTGATTACCAATAGGTCTGGGTGGAAGATAAGGAAACGAAATTTGCAATTTCAACGCCTTTTTTTAACCGATTGATACAAAAATTGGACAGAAGTCTACCATTAAGGTAAGAAGGCCACATACAAAATTTCACTTATCAAAGTAATTTTTTAAAGAACTTATTACGTTCAAAAGTATGCGATTATACAGACAGTCAACCCTTTGACGGATTGGGTCCAAAATTTGATACAAACCTACATTCCTGATGATAAAGATGTGTGCCAAATTTTATCCACCTAACTATTTAAGTTTGTGAGTTATCGCGTTCACATTAACACGGACATACAGACAGACTTGCCGTGGACGGATTTTGTCCAAAATTTGATAGAGACCTACAAATTATGTGTAAAGATCACATACAAGTTTCATTCCCGCAACTCTAATAGTTTTCGAGTTATTGTGTTCACAGACAAACATAATTCCAAAATTGTGTTTTTCGGACTCGGAGAGGTCTAAAATGTGGGGATTCGTCAAAATCTTGAGTTCGAATTTTTTGACGATTACAATACATTCTCTTTGTATACTTCGCATACGAGAAAGTAAAAATTAGTACGTTTGTGCCACTTTTTGATGTCAAATATGATAAAGGTGCCCAAAAAATAATACTATGTGTTGAGTGTCGTTCAAATGAGAGACGTACGAATTTTCCAATCTTTCTTTATTGAAAGTAACAACTAAATAAGTAAAGTAGGTAAGTAGGACGGCTTGTGTACTAAGAAATAAAATGTTACCGCAGCTACACAAGCTGACTGATACATAACTTGGATGGACAGTAAACAACACACCATAGTTGAGCACAACACCACAGTAAAACCAAATAGAGTTTATATGCAGGATGCCCACTAAGTCCATTACCACCCTTTTAACTACCAAATGGCTGCAGCTATCTTCATAAGAGTGGTGTCTAGGCATGGTAAAGTGACTAGGTGCTACTGGATGAAACCACTTACAGCGTCACCTGGTGGAAAACGGTGGAGTTAGCGTTATTACCTCTAAAACGGTAAGAGATAGAGGAAAAGTGAATTACAAAGTTGTAGAGCATCATCGACTTAGTACAAAAAGACACCTTCTGGTAATGAATGCTAAAAACAGAACGCTTAAAATGCATATTTGTTTGTTTGCGGCTTCCGAAACTGTGACGTCACGAAACTTGAACGAAAGGAGAAAAGGTTATCTTTCGGACGAAAAACGAGCCCCCAACGTGGCACAGTGGTATCGCTTGTAATTTATAATCAATCTTATGATAACTAGTTGTTTTTTTCTTTCTAAAAATATTTTGTCACGTGTCAGTGTAGGAAATCACGAACAAACAAATACGTGCTTTAAGCGTTCTGTTCTGAGCATTTACGTCCACAAGGTATCTTTTTGTACTAAATTGATGATGCTCTACAATTTTGTAATTCACTTTTTTCCTCTATCTCGTTCGTTTTCTTATTTCTAAGAAAGTTTGCTTATCTTGCATATCATGCAGCTTCTTTTGCAATTTTCTCAAAACTAAAGCAATTCTATTTAATCTATATTATTTACGAATGTATTGAGATATAAATATTTTATCTGATTTCGACCAGACACCCAGCACTTAAAACTTTAAAGGAAAAAAGAACTCTTGAAAGAAGACTCCAAAGATAGGTAATCAAAAAGTATGTCAGAAATATCTGTTGGCAGTTTCTAACTTCTAATTTAAAGGGAAAAAATATCTCGAAAGGCCAGGTTTTTCTTCGTCTCGGCATTCGACAAGATTGGGTTTTCGATAACTTTTGCGCTTTGCTTTTGGTTTTGTTTTCAACGTATCAGCTGATCTTGTAAAATAAACTTTCGATACGTCTCAGGATCCTTTTTGGATAGGACTTAATCAGTTTCTTAAATTTACTTTAGAAATTGGTTGTCTTTAAATCTTCGAAATTGGACTGAAAAGAAGATTCTGCGAGCTAGGTTTAGCTGTTGAATTCGTCTGATTATTATGTTCAGGGTGAATATCCTATTGAACATTGACCGTCAATTGGGGAAGCGTACGCATGAAAGATGAACATTATTAATACTAGGTTTACCGACATTTCTAATATACCTTGTATACCCTAATCGAAATGGGTCAAAATGGTCTGCCCTATAAGCCCAATGTTAAGAGAAACCCTTTAATTGATCGATAGAACCGCGCTCTCTGTTTCAACTCGACCATTCAGCAGTTTGTCTGTCGGTAAATTTATTTGTTACGCAGTCACGACCAAACACGTTGTTCGATTTTCTCCGAATTTGGAATGAAGGTTCTTTGAGGTCGTAAATAACGACATATATATACGAACTTTTATTTTTTGATTCCGTTTCAAGATGGTGTCCGTTTTAATAGTTTCAATGTTTTGGCGAGTCAGTGGAGAGTTTGTCACCATTAAAACATTTGAATTATTTTGGTAAAAGCAGACATTTAATTTTAATTTTGTTGATACTGATAAACGTGTATATTTAAGTGCAATTTTGTTAATACTGATGAAAGCAACCTGTGCACAATATAGGTAAGCAATATTGTACATCGAGTAGTTTAAGATTTTAAATATAACGTTGTGAGACTGTGTATTTGAGGAAGCAAAGATACCTCCTCGATGTCCGGTGGCCCTGGAAATGATATTGTCTTTAAAAATTAATGACAACATTGGATAAACCTTTAAAGACTACAATAAAGAACAAATCTTAAATTCTTTTTTTTTGGACGCGATATCTACTGTTCACAGAACTACTAGTTCTTCTTATTCAGGACTTCATTATTCAACAAAAGCAAACTAATTGACAGAGCGAAGCGAGGTTCTGTTTCAACTCGACCGTTGTGTACTGTCCTACCGCCACGAGAAGAACCCCAGACACTAGACATGCCAGTGGCGGTCGTTATGGAAACTGGATATTCCACTGCTTTTTGAGGGTGAAGGAAAGGGTTTTATTTCTTTTGGCGCATATAGAACCGGCGTAAGTCTCATTTCGCTTTTACTTCGGTCGAAGACGAATTCTTCGCTTAACGAAGTGCGCTTACTTTGCCAAATGTTGCGGTTGCTTTTATACCCGTTTAACTCCTTTCTTAGACTCGTCTATTTGAGGCAACCCTGTTCAGGGTTTTTCTCGTGGCGGTAGGACAGTAAAGGAAGCGTGGTTTGGCGGGGAAGTTTGGAAAGTAAGATGCCAGCTCATATGTCGTCCTCGGCAAAATTACGAGATAAAATAATGATTCAAAATTACGAGGTATATCCCAAAATTAACAACGAGTCGTAAATACACTAACTTTAACGTCGCCTTTGAGAGTAATTGAAAAAGAAATGTACAAATTACTGTTTTTGATGTGAACGCTGAACAATTAAGACACGCTAACGGATCAGAGAAGACTCTGGTTTAATTATGAGGATACATTTTATGACAATAACGAACGCGTTAAAGTTAAGACGTCACATGTTGCAAAAATCATGTATAGAACACCATAGACGTGCTAAATATGGATACCTAAATTACGTTTTCATAAACCATTCATTACGCTTTTGTAAACCATTTATTACGTTTTTAAAGACCATTTATTACGTTTTTGTAAACCATTTATTACGTTTTTAAAGACCATTTATTACGTTTTCATAAACCATTTATTACGTTTTCATAAACCATTTATTACGTTTTCATAAACCATTTATTGTTCCTCGTTATTACGTTTTTAAAACCATTTACTACGTTTTTGTGCAAAGTCTTTATTACGTTTTTTTGTAAACCATTTATAGTTATACGTTTTTATAAACCATTTTATTCACCGTTTTTGTAAACATTTATGTCGCACTTTTGTAAACCATTTACTTACGTTTTTGTTGGAACCATTTATTACGTTTTTTGTAAAACCATTTATTACGTTTTTTGCCAAACCATTTTATTACATTTTGATAAACCATTTTAACGTTTTTTGTAAAATAATTATTACGTTTTTTCATGAATCATTTATTACGTTTTCATAAACTACTTTTCAAATTTTTACGTTTATAAATCATTCTATTACGTTTTTGTAAATACATTTATTACGTTTTTAGTAAACCATTTAGTTTTTGTAAACCATTTATTACGTTTTTATAAACCATTTATTACGTTTTCATAAATCATTTATTACGTTTTCATAAATCATTTATTACGTTTTTATAAACCATTTACTACGTTTTTGTAAACCATTTATTACGTTTTTGTAAACCATTTATTACGTTTTTATAAACCATTTATTACGTTTTTGTAAACCATTTATTACGTTTTTATAAACCATTTACTACGTTTTTGTAAACCATTTATTACGTTTTTGTAAACCATTTATTACGTTTTTGTAAACCATTTATTACGTTTTTATAAACCATTTATTACGTTATTATAAACCATTTATTACGTTTTCATAAATCATTTATTACGTTTTTATAAACCATTTATTACGTTTTCATAAACCATTTATTACGTTTTTATAAACCATGTATTATGTTTTTGTAAACCATTATTTTATATATACCCATTTCCCTCCTTTCTTCAACTCGTCTACTTGAGGCAACTCTGTTCAAGGTTTTCTCGTGGCTGTAGGACAGTATTTCGTCTGTGTGTCTGTAAATTTGTTTGTTACACAGTCCCAACGAAACGCGTTATTCGATTTTCTTCGGATTTTGCCCGAATGTTTCTTGAAGCCATTAAAAACGACGTATATATAAGGATTGTGAACGTGTATCAAATTTTGGACCAAATTCTTCGAAAGGGAAACTGTCTGTCGATCTGTCTATCCGTGAGTATGTGTATGCGATTACTGAAAAAGATGCAGAGATAGATCAATGGAATGTAGTGTGCGATTTTGATACCCAAACTGCAGATTTATATGAAATTTTAAATCTAGTATGTCAAAGGCAAATTGTCCGAAATGAATAAGCAATTATCTCTACTATATTACGAAGCTTCGCTTTACTATGAAGCTAAGGCTTTGTAGAGAAATAAATATTGCTGAGTTATAATCTGTGCGCATCTCTGTGAATTTGATTTTTCACCTAAATATTCTACAATCACTATAATCTACAATGAAAAACCTTCTGCTATCAGCTATTATTTCTCTATTAGATTTGTGCCCGTCCAAGGCAGGCTTTTAGCTCGCCAACCATATCTCAGAACAGATTCAGTCATGAAAGATATAATACAAAATCACGCGCACATTGGCAAATTTCAGCAATAACGTCCATCCGATACTTTGAAGATCCCATAATTTAGTAAAAAGATCTGTATTCATAACGTTTCCCAATATTCAGAGAAAGAAAAGCTTACGCAAAATAAACAAACAAAAAATGCACGCAAATAAAAATTAATTACGAAAACTGAATTAAAAACAATTAGTTAAAAACCTTAAAAGCTATTTACCAATACTCAAATCAAAATTAATCACTAAAAAAGAACTAATTACAAAAACTGGATTAAAAACAAATGAGTAAAAAGCTTTAAAAATTGTTTACAAACAATCGAATCAAAACTAAACACTAAAACAGAAATCATTGCAAAAACTGGATTAAAAACATAAAATAAAAAACAGCTAATTGCTAAACTCAGCTGATAAAAAACCATGTCAAATAGCAATAACTTCAGTTGGATACTTTGAAGAACCTATAATTTAGCAAAAAGATACAGTTCACCAACACTCAGAGAAAAAAATACACAAAATAAAAAAAATACTGAAAGATTATATTAGGAAAATAAATGAATTCTGGTATAACTCCTATTTGATATTTCAGCGTCAATGAATCAACATAAAATAAAAAAAAGAAATTAAACTGTTGAACTTAACTAAAAAACCTTGCCTCCTATAGAATCGAAACGGTATTCTGTGGTGCGTATGCTAATTTGTAGACAGAGTTTCTGCGTCTGGCACAAAGCCACGCCCACATTCCTGAGCGTTACAGATTTCACTGGACTGTTATATGATAGATACTACGACGCAAGGCCATTTTGAGTCTTGGAGATACTCGTTAGCTTGGAACGCGCTAAAGGAAACACGTGGATAGTCATTGCACTCTGGGTTACAGAAGGTTCGCATTGTTTATGAGAAGTGGAAATGACACCTTTTTGGGAAGTATACGAGAAAGTTTAGGGAAGACCACTCCCGCTGATTTAAAAACGCGACTGCTGGCGTGGAACAGGTTTGGAGAGTGTTGGTTCATTGCACAATCATCGTCGGACCGTTCCACACCATTTGAAGCTCGCACCACATCGTAACAGTTTTCCCACCAATTTAGGTTGGTTATTATGACAGGAAATATATTTATTTACATACTTCTTTATTCAAAAACCCTCTTGGTAAACAACATTCCGTGTGAAGTATTTTTCGTTGTTTAACAATTTTCATTGTATTTCAGAAGTCTAATCAAAATAAAGCACTTCTCTGCTTGTCAAACGTTGCCAAAAACATTATCAAATTATATCACCACGATTGCAATAAATAATCAGATGCATCGTGGCGTCCAAACTATATCACGCTCATGATGTACCACTGACGTAATTTACTACTTTCTATTAAAAAAGGGAAATTAATTCGAAACATTTGATTAATATAATTCAAAATTTCTCGGGAACTGTTGATCATAGCGAGATAAATTTTATATCAATCGATAGAAAATATTATTTCACTATTTTAGAGCTATTAAATTTGAAATTAGAACGACAATTACTATTTTAAATTTAAAATTACTGAAATTTATTTTCTCTAACAATGAAATAATGCT
Organism: Araneus ventricosus; assembly: GCA_013235015.1. Lineage (NCBI taxonomy): Eukaryota > Metazoa > Arthropoda > Arachnida > Araneae > Araneidae > Araneus > Araneus ventricosus. The sequence continues at coordinate 48,998 of BGPR01003274.1, read as the reverse complement.
GTTTAACGTCTCGCAGTGCTATGGCGCGAGTTTTATTGTTGGTGACGTCAGAGCGTTACCGGATCAGTGAGAGACAGATCTAGGGTATTATATTAATAATTTGATGATCAATTTTTTGTTGAGTCACATAACTGAAATTCTTGCTTCCCTATCTTGCTCAAGCTAGAACTTTAGCTAGTTGAACAACGTAGGACCTTTTTCTTTTGAGTGGATCGCTTTTTCTAATTTTTCGTATAAAATTAAAGATGCCTCTTCCAAAGTTTCCGCGCTCTCTTCTTCTGTGTGCGAAGAGTTGGACAGTGGTTCGTCTTTCTCTCAAAAAAGCCTTGTCATCTTTATTTTAGCTTGTTGAATCAAAGAGTTTTTATTTGGTAAACGTGAAAGATCAACAGTAATCATCACAGCAATAATCAGCAGCAGCATCATAGTTTCTTCCAAAATTTAGATATTGCATGAATGCAACTAAAGTAACATTGTGTCTCTCACTAATTCTTCGGACCAGAGATCATTTCATATTCTTAGCAAATTCTGAGGTAGGTTCAACTCTCCAATAATGAAAGCAAATAATCCTTCGGCTGTTAGAATAGTCGCGTTCCGACTGCATAGTTTTTATAGGCCAATTTTTACTGGTTTCAAGCCTGTTACAATTGCATTCAAAGTTTCAAATTCTACATTAGCCAAAATGTGTTGTTCTTCAATACCAATTAATGCTTTTGAAATTGCTGATTTTATCTCTAAAATCTTTCAAGCATTGAAGATAACCTATTCCATCGAGTGTTGGTGTCTGAACAAACCATCTTTTCACAGCCAAACTCTGCTTTAACATAATTTTGTAAAAGATGGTATTCTTGAGAGGTGATTTTTTGAATAATTTTACTATTTTTTGTTCCCAGAAATTCCCGGGAACCAAGCATAATTCCCGGGGATAAAAAAGTATGAAAATCTTATGATTTCCCGGGAACCCGGGAAATAAACCCTATTCCTGAGTCCAAAAAACACAATTTTAGAATTATGTCTGTCTGTGAACACGATAACTCGAAAACTATTAGAGCTACAGGGATGAAATTTGGTATGTGGTCTTTACACATAATTTGTAGGTGTTTCTATCTAATTTTGGACAAAATCCGTCCAAGGGAAGTCTGTCTGACCGTGTTTATATGAACACGATAACTCAAATAGCTTGATAGATAAAATTTGCCACACAGTTTTATCATCAAGAATGTAGGTCCGTATCAAATTTTAGACCAAATCTGTCAAAGGCTTGTTTGTCTGTCGGTCTGTGTAATTGCATACTTGTGAGAACGATAATTCCTAAACGCTATGATTTAGATGAATAAAAATTGGTATGAGGTCTGCTAGTATTAATTCTAAATCCGTGCCGAATTTTCGTTTCAATCGACTGAAAAAGAAACATTCAAATTGCATATTCGGTTTCTTCACCATTCTACAACGCAAAAAAGGCGTGACGGACTCGTGCGTTTTTCCCCGCCTGTGTTAGGGAATGGTGCATGTTACTGACGCTTGGTGTTTTTTTACCCACCCGTGTTAGGGCGGATACGAGAAAGTTTTGAGGAGACCACTGCCGATGATTTTAAAGGTTCTGGGGAGTAAAAACTTTCGTTATATAAATTTTTCGAAATTATTCAGCGAGTAGATCCTAAAGAAAAATGCGCGGTTTCGATATGACAATTTATATATATTAATGACTGGAAGAGTCCATTTTCAAATTGCCCTCTTGTGGGGCGTGGGTCCCAAGTTGGGAAACACTGATTAAGTTGTTAATTGATGCATAAAAAGAATAAAAATCTACTGAGTGTACTTTCTAGAAATAAAAATAATTTTGCCCACTACCTCTACATCTGTTTTAAATTAAGTGCCATGTTCTATTACCATAACATTTTACCATTAAAATGCCTCCATTTCTCTATTTCCCAGCGAAATAAATTACCACAAAACTGAACCCAGTTATCGTAAATTGTCTCGCCCCATGCCCTAAGACACGAGCTCTAAAAGAAAATGAGACCGAAGTTCACTGACCTGGATGCAATCTGGAGTAGAAGGCGGCAGATGGACCATTAATTATTCCCCCCAATCAATCAGTCCCCCGCTTTCCAAAAATGGCTGGCCTTTATTAAGTGATTAGTTACACTCGGAAGAAAAAGATGATCTCACTGGTTAATTAATTATGCAAGCTGGAACGCAAGCTGGGAGTATTGGGTATCTTGCGTTTGAATATGCAAATCTAATGCAGGAAGTATCCAAGTTATTCTAGTGGTTTCTTGTGATCGATTCGTAAAATATTGTAAATCAATCGTAGAAGGGTATATTTGGAAATATCAAGTGAGCTCCAATATCATGCGCTTGATTTCTGCGGTCAGCACAGTTCTTGATATTTCACTCTTTTTAAGCCAAGTTTTGTTTAGTTTAGTTATATCAGCGTCCCGTTTTGAAGCAAAACGAGGGCTGTTTTGTGGCACCTCCTTCAAACTTCCGCACCGCACCGGAGGGAGGACGTTTGGCCCCCTACGTATGATTGAGCAAGCAGCAGGCACACATACAAGGCGGAATTTCATTGGAATCGGGTTTCGAACTTGGAACATCCATCGTGCCCCCTTTTTAGACCAAAATACATTATAAGTTAATTTTTCGTTATTTATACGAAGTATACAAATAGAAAATATTGTAATCGTCAAAATTTAAACCTCGAAATTTTGATGAATCTCCAAGTTTCAGCCCTCCTCGAGTCCGAAAAAAAAATATTTTTGGGAATTATTTCTGTGAAAACAATATCTCAAAAGACGGAAGAAGCTGGCCAAATGAAAATTGGGATGTGGTCTCCACCTTAATTATAGATTTCTATCAAATTTTAGACGAACTTCGCCAACAGGAAGTCTGTCTGTCTGTCCGTTCATTCGTACAAGTGTGAACACGATGGCTCAAAAAATCAACGAGCTAGGTAGCTAGAATTGGGCATATGGTTTTTTCACTTAGAATTGTAGATCTAGGTGGTTAGAATTGGGCATATGGTTTTTTCACATAGAATTGTAGATCTAGAAGATGACTAGAATTGGCATATGGTTTTTCACTTAGAATTGTAGATCTAAATGGATAGAATTGGGCATATGGTTTTTCACATAGAATTGAAGATCTAGAAGATGACTAGAATTGGGCATATGGTTTTTCACTTAGAATTTTAGATCTAAATGGATAGAATTGGGCATATGGTTTTTTTTCACTTAGAATTGTAGATCTGTATCTAATTTTGGAATAACTCTATTAACGGGTTGGCTGTCTGTTGGTCTGTCTTTTGGTGTGCATTTCAAGGTTTTGTCGACCTAAAAAACAAAATATAAAAATGAATTTGTTATATAGTATTACTATTAAAATTATAGATCAGTGTCAATATGTGGGCAAAATTGGTCAAATTACATACTAGTTTTACTTCTAGCTTCACTTCATATTATGAAGAACAAAGAGCAACGTATTACTTATTTATTTATTGGAATTATGAAATATTTTAGAACTAAAACTAATATTACTTCATGGATCAAAATTGTTTATTGTTTATTAATTAATTATGCAGAATTAATTAAAACTTTTAAATATTATAAATACATCTTTATTGCTGTTTTAGAATGAAAACTGTTGTTGTCTCTTGTGTGTTTCTAGACCCAATTTTTCTTAATTCGAACTTTTTGATAAATCCAATTTTCATTGTGGACCCATCAGTTTCAAATTCACCAAATTCGAATTTGTTGTGAATATTGAATTTAAAAATAGTTCGGGTAACAATTTATCAAATTACAACAGTTTTTCCAGAGTAAAGGTTAGGTTATGTTAACGTCCCGTTTTGAAGCAACACGAGGGCTATTTAGGGACGGACCTCGTAATTTTGAACCGCTGTCAGATGACGAGGACGACACCTGAACAGGCACCCCCCTCTCCAAACTTCCGCGCCACACCAACGGGAGGGCGTTTGGCCATTACGTATGATTTAGCGTGCAACAGGCCCCATACACGGCGGATCTTCAGTGGAATCGGGTTTCGAACCTGCGACCCTCCGGTCCCGAGGTCGAGACCTTACCACTAGGCCACCGCGGCCTCTTTCCAGAGTAAAGTAGCCGAGCTGTTCGTGGAAATACGTGACGATTGATTAAGGTGCCCGACTATGTTCGAAGAAAAATTTTTAAAAAATCTTTCATAAAAAAGACTTACAGAGCTAAATAACTAAAATAGGCTTAAGTAGTCACATTTATAAATCAAAATTCATATTTCATCAGTGGTGTTTGAAAATAATTATTTTTTATCAAGAAATTTAATAAACATTTCAATGTTAAGAAAAACAGCATAATTGAAAAAATATGTGACATGTTTAATTTTATTTTCGCATCGTACTTCTCAAACTATCTAGAATATAATAGACCGCAAGATAAAATTTATTTCAATAAATAAATATTTTACGAACATTCAAAGTTGGCGCCATTGATTTTTCGCCAAAATTGTCCTATGTTTCGATCTGAAAGTGACTGTAAAACATGACTAAATAAAGCTATCATAAAATCTGCGGTTTATTACACCCTCAAAGGTTTTTGACACATGTGTACCAAATTTCAGTGAATTTTAATGAATTGTTTTGGAGACATCACGTTTTTCGTGGACTAATTTTAGTGAAATTTTCATTTTTCAGAAAACGCATTAAAAATATAATAACAGATTAGTTCAAATAAATATCAAGAAATAAAATATTCAAGGAATAAGAATGAAAAAGAAGACTGTTTTAGAATCTTAAAAGTTGTGGCTTTATTTTTAGATCATAAAAAAAGATTTTTGGATTTTTCTTCGAAAATCGAATTTGAACCTGGTTGGATACCTTAAGCCATGTTTAACATTTAAATGTCAGTATGACAATAGTGCCTTTAATTTAAATTTTGTTTTGGCAAAAGTGCAATTGGTTTATGAAGTAAAAAGCGCAACATATTATGCCAACAACAACAACAAAAAGAAAGTCAAGAACAGTCCTGTCGGTTATTTTCTCATATCTTAACACATTCGCTGCGACTTACAAATTAGATTCAAGGCTCTAGAAAAGACAACTGGTAACTTTGCTTGCTCTAGAAATTTATGTACCAAAAAAGAAAGAAAATGAACGTATCTTGTAGACATCTATTAACATATCCAACTTATCTAAACTAGAATGCAAATTAAATTCTAATGCGCAGCAAACTTCTTGGAAGACGAGTTATCTCGTCCGTAGCAGTGTATGTGTTAAGTATACAAAGAGGCAGTATTGTAATCTTTAAGAAATTCGACCTCAAAACTTTTCTGCATGTCTATGTTTTAGACCTCCCTCAGTCTGAGAAAGCATTTCTGACTTTAGGTCTGTCTGTATGTGAACACGATAGCTGAAAAACCCAATGATCTAGATATATAAAATTTGTATGCGGTCTTTGCATCAAAATGGTAGATCTGCAGTACATTTTTGCAGAAATCCGGTATGCGGTCTTTGCATCAAAATGGTAGATCTGCAGTAAATTTTTACCGAAATCCGGTATGCAGTCTTTGCATCAAAATGGTAGATCTGCAGTAAATTTTTGACGAAATCCGGATGTCTGTGTGTCTGTCCGTCCCTGAACATGGTAACTGAAAAGTGCAACAAGCTAGATGGATAAAATTTAGCACATGATTGCGTCATCAGGATTGTAGATTTGCATCAAATTTTGGACCAAATCCTTCAACTGGTTGGCTTTTTGTAGGTTTCTGTATTCGTTTACATATGACCGCCATAGCTAAGAAACGCAACAAGTTGGATTGGTGAAATTTTGTGTGTGGTCTTGGACATCAAAATTATGGATGTGCATCAAATTTTGGGTCCAATGGGGATAGGTTCAAAATGTGTACTCGATTCTCTTTACATTAGAAGAACTTAAACAGAAAGTAGGGGACATATTGCTGAAGTATATGAGAAAATGGATTGGAAAACACTTCCGTTGGTTTAACCCCTTAACTGTTTTGGCCGACCTCCACTCATGCATCTAAATATTGAATTTTTAAACTTATAGTCTAAATTTAAGTCATTCGTCGACATCGTAATTCGATAAAAAACCAGCGGGAGTGGCCTCCCCTAAACTTTCTCGTATACTTTTCAAACATTTGTCATTTCCCTTCCCCCTGCGTTGATAAAAAGTTCGAACCAACTGTAACCCAGAATGCAATGACTATCAGAAGGTTTTTCATTGTTGATTATAGTGATAGTAAAATATTGAGGTGAAGAATCATATTCAAAAAGATACGTATGTATTAAAACTTCGCAATATATTTTTCTTTTATCAAACTCTAGCAATGCAAGTTCCGCGTGCGGAGAAGAAAACAGGAGAATAGCTTGCTCGCTGAATAGCTTGCGCATGCGCAGAGATTGCTTCCAATACGCAAGTAAAACGAGACGCCCTAAATGTTTCTTTCCTTACAAAATCTCGCCCCCAGAATTGGTTTTTGGCAAACTGCCAAGTTTTCGGAGTATCCCTTCTTTGCGCAGGCATTTACGCATGCGCATGGAGTTGAACAAGTATGCTATTATACAGACCGACAGACAGTCATCCCGTTGACGGATTTGGCCCAAAATTTTATACGGACCTACATTCATGACGATAAAACTGTGTACCAAATTTTATCCATCTAGCTATTCAAGTTTTTGGAGTTATAGTGTTCGCATGACTTCGACATACAGAGAGACAGACTTCCGTTGATTTGATTTTGTCCGAAAATTTGATAGAAACCTACAAATTATGTAAGACCACATACCACCATCCCGTAGCTCTAATAGTTTTCTTGAGTTATCGTGACAGACAGACAGACAGAACCACCACCACAACAATAATAACACACACACATACTAAACAATACACAAACAAAAAAACATAAACCACAACAATAATTCCAAATTGTGTTTTTCGACTCAGGGAGGTCTAAAACTGAGATTCGTCAAAATATCGAGATAGAATTTTTTATCGATTACAATATTTTCTCTTGTATACTCGTATACGAGAAAGTAAAATATCTTCATAATGATAATTGATAGATAGATAATCTGCAGAGTCAAATTTATTCATTGATTTTTACTTTCTCGTATGAAGTACAAAGAGAAAAATTGTAATGCGTCTGAACTCGAGATTTGACGAATCTCCACGTTTAGACCTCCCCGAGTCGAAAAACACAAATTTGGAATTATGTCTTCTGCGAACACGATAACTGAAACTAAAGAGCTACGGGATGAAATTTGGTATGTGCTCTTTAAGCATAATTTGTAGGTTTCTATCAAATTTGACAAAATCCGTCAACGGGAAGTCATGTCTTGTCATGTCCACGTCATTGAACATATAACTCAAAAACTTGAATAGCTAGATGGATAAAATTTGGTACACAGTTTTATCATCATGAATGTAGGTCCGTATAAAATTTTGGGCCAAATCCGTCAACGGGTTGACTGTCTATCGGCCTGTATAATTTTACTTTTGAAACCAATCCGTTATCTCCACGCGCATGCGTACTGGACGCAATCTTCTGTGCATGATAATCAGCAGCTCCTGCTTGGCGCTTTTTTGTTCCCTTTTGGCTCCTTTTTCGCCCTTTTGGCGAATTCTGATCCTATGCGGATTATTTTATTGTCGTTTCAACGTATTCTGGAGAAACTTGTTGCGTTCTGGGAATAATGCAGATTCGAAATTTTTATCCGAGCGAGTTGGTGAACTGTCTTAATTTCGCTTATTTCTTTTTATCTCCACTGCGTTAGGGGTTTTAGCTTATTTTTTTCCCTATATGTGTTAGGAGTATACGAGAAAGTTTAGGGGAGAACACTCCCGCTGGTTGATTTTAATATAGTTTGAAGAATCTGCACAGAATAGAAATTAATTTCGTGACCGAAGTCAATGATTTGCGTGGCACAACTGTAACTTAAACCATCCAGATGCAATTTTCACCGATTTTATCGAATTGAATTTAATAAAGTTTTGTTAAAGTATATTTGGAGTCTTAATTCTATTATTCGGCTGCCTACTGTGGAAATGTTTAAGACACGTGACACCCAAAAAAGAGGAAGTTTAACAAAAAAAGTCTTCGAATAAGTACAAAATGGAATGAACTGTTTGAGAGAATATTTAGTCATAATGATCCCTTATTGCATTGTTTCATATTACTCATTTTCATCTCTTAACCATTTAGGTGAAATATTCAATCAATATTTATAATATTAGCATAGCTAAAGCCAATTGATAGCCCATTAAGCCCACCCAAGACACACAAAAACGATTTTAACGCTCTAACGATTATTTAACCATTAAATCGTACCCTAGAGGCAGCCATAGCTTGCTTTAGCTATTCAGTTATAGTTAATTATTACGTAAGTTCATTAGTTTATTTTTATGGTAAAACACCAAAGCGTGCAGAATTTACCCGTAAAAAGATCCCAAGAACATATAAATTTTTTGTAATCCTAATTAATACCTGGGGAGTGCTTATATTACCGTGAATAAATTCGACGCACTCAAGAAGTTTAAAAGAACTCTCTTGAGCGAGACGGATTTTTTCCGAAGTAATCGTCTGCGAAAATTGCTGATTGATAGTCTTGTAAAAAAGGAATATCAGAGAATAGTTCTCTTTTTATATAAAAGTATTTTAACTATATATGCGAATAAAAATGAAAACAGTGATGATGAAGAAAAGCTAGTGGAACGCGTTTTAGATACACGAGGAATGGTTTTTACGGTGAGAAGAAATTTATATTGTGAAAACAAATTTTGAAAGCAAATCTCTTCACTTAATAAAATCCAGGGCATGAATTTATAATATAAAGTTGCCCATTATATTATTTTAGGATGTAATAACGATTAGTTGAATTTGACATAAGCAGTGTTTCAAAAATTGACAAAATTAAGCATCGAGAACCAAAACTTGCGTTTTTAAACTAAGAGATGGTAATGAAATTTTAATTAAGTTTAGCCTAAAGAATACAAACACATAAACTGTTTATAAAAATATATACACATTAAATTCTATTTTATTATAGGCATGTTTTGTCTTGTTCGTCTTGCCACATATGATATTTAAAGTGTTAACATCATATTTTACGAAAGATTTTGGTGTTCATTTTAGGAACCAAATCACGTGAATTTTGTAAATTGAAGTCTGAAACACGCAGTTTTTATTTTGAAATTTTATAGATATTCTGTATAGGGGTAACAGGTGTTATACAGGGTGTCCCGTAAATACCACATAAACTGGACAACTTGATTCCTCTCTTTCAGAAGATGAAGAATACCCAAAGAACTATATATCTACCACTCCTAGCTTTCGAAAAAACAGCACTTAAAAACGATGACGTCACATACGGGCACAAAGAACGATTCATGTCATTTTCAACGGCAAATGTCAAAATTCAAGCGATGAAGCACTAGGAACGGTAGTTGCCATGTCCCGAAATAATGAAACAAAACAGATTACAAAACAAAACAAAAAAATCGATACATTGAAAGAACTTGTTTTATAGAACAGAACTGCTCGAAATTACTGTCATCTACACTCACTTAGGCTTCCCCTATTCTACATAGAGATACGCAAACATTGACGAGAATATGAGGCATTTCTCTGATGCAGTTGCAACTATAGCCCACACAATTGTGGTGGAGTCAAGGTGAATACAATTTACATCAGATATTGCGAAGATTACATCCATTATTGAAGGTTAAAAGGATAAGTCATTTTACAACGCTTAAATAGTAACAGAGTTTTCTGAGTTTCAAGAATATTAAAAAAAATGTGTTAACAAAAGCAAATATAATAATAAACCAGTATATAACAAATATCTTTACATAATAATAGAATTCCTTAAAGAGTAAATGGATTATACATGAAATTTGCCTGTGAGAAAAGGGATCTAACAGAACTAAAACAAAGCATCGAGAAAAAACACGACACAAAACACAAACAAAACCTATTTAAATCACCAGTTTTTAGGCTAAATAAAAACCATATCCAAAACATGGAATTTAACAGACCAAATCGTCGCTTCACAAGCAACACCACCTATCTCAGTTTTTTGAAATTTTAAAGAGGAAGATTCAAACAAACTTTTCGCAACCAATAACAAATATTTCTAAATTTTTTCACGTCTTGTTGGAACATGTGGTCTCGTGTTCATAACAGATGTTAAAAAATTCAGAAATACTCGTTATTGGTTGAGAAGAATTCATTTGAATCTTCCTCTTTGAAATTTCAAAAAACTGAGATAGGTGGTGTTGCTTGTGAAGCGACGAAATACTTTACATTACATTACACCACCTGCATCCCCTTGTTTAGAGCCATTTGGCTCCTTTCCGGTTTGGATGGATGGAGGTGAATTTTATTTTTTTAAGAAAGGGCAAAAACAAGTAACAGTTACAAAAACAAATAAAAATGAAACAGAAACATACACTGGACAGAACAACATAGAAAACAAAACAAAAAAGAAAAAAATACGTAGAGGAGGGAAAAAGACATAAGTAGCCGGAAGTGTGTGTCAGTCTGGGTGGATGAGTGCTCAATTATTATCCTCTACAATGAGATTGTTCTCATCACATATGAAACGCATTAGGAACCTGAACCTCACCCACGGCAGCCAGCCTACCCGGAAGGGTGTGAGACCTGACAAGGGCTGCCGGGGAAGAGAGAACCAACCAGAGCACTCAAAGGACAACAAGGCCCAGCCCCCCGAAACAGCATCCATTGAACCTTCAAGAAGGTGCATCAATCACCAGAAAAGGCGATATTGTAACAAATAATATACAAAACAAATATCAATTAAATTAAGAACAACAAATATATAAATTCCGCCTAACTGGGACAAGAGCAAAATATATCACACTACATTATTAAACAACAGAACAGAAAAAACATCAAATACTAACACGAAAACACCAGCACACTCAGAACGTATATACAAAACCCCGTGGGTAGGGGGCAGAGATCAAGAGGATCTCAAAAGTCCCAAAAAAAACAAGGCAAAAACGCCTTGAGATTACATCAGATAACAAAAATTGCCAAAATATACAAAACAGAAGCAAAAGTTACCAAAGTAAACAAAACAGAAGCAAACATTCAAAGTATACAAAACAAAACAAAACAGAAAGCCAATGCCGCAGATATATAACAAGCAGCAAATTCATCCAAAAAATAATTATATATAAAATACAAATCACAAATTCATTAAATATAACAAAACATAAAACTATGACGACAAAATATCAAATATATAAAATAAACGCATTAGGAGTCGAAGTCGGGTTCTTGATAAGTTGTTCGTGAGAATGTTTTTCAACCAATGTAATTTAAGTGACACTGTTGGAATTTGGAAATGCCAGGAGAGGGTAAACCGGCATTTTGTGGCATAGTGCATTGGATCTCCTTTTTCTCCGCACGAGCAGTTGAGCGACGAAATACTAAAACCCAGAATGACAAAAAGTTGCATAGATTTTCAAACTACAAAATTTTTATATAAGTATAAATTAAAAGTAAGCCACCGGGTGACTATAGGAAGGAAATTCTTAGCCTTCCAACTGGAATATATAAAAAAAATTAATTAAAATTAAAGAAGTACGTAAACCATCCATCGTAAGATATTCGTTAGAAACGGTGGGATTGTCTTCGCAGACGAGACCTATAAAATGACTCCTGTAAAAAGTCCAGGCGTAGGAGATCGGCTACAGTGATAGCCACTCGACGGGACAGCCCCGACAGGGTAGTGCCTTCTAGCGCTCCACCATTTGAGTTACGACCCTCCAGTGCAGTGGTTCCCAACCCATGGGTCTCTGATAGCGTATTAATGGGCCGCGAAATGCTAGTCAAGAGTCGAAGTCAGGGGAGCTTCAAGAGTCTTCACTTGTTTCTTGCTTTATAAAACAATATATTTTTAGTCCTTTTACAGCAAGCTTCACTAATTATCAGCATATTAGGGCATCTAATATACAGGGTGTCCACACTTATCGTGGTCCAACAGCTAATTTCTAAGTCGTTAGAGATAGACATATAGTTCAAATGGAAAAATGCTTTAAATAAAGGTAAGAATTATATTTTATGTTTTTTGAGTCGCTAAATATATTTCTGAAGAAATTACGAATTCTATTCTAACTTTTTATACAGTTCCCCCGGTCCTATGAGTCACATTTAGTAAAGTATTCTTGACACTCTAAAATTTTAACCAAAAAAAGTCCCACTCTTCAGCGACTAAAACTGAGAGAGTCATGGAGCTTTGAATTTGAAGATTTTTACCAATCGACGGCCTCGTCGAGCAACTGCTGTGCATTGATTGGTGAATCGTCTGCAAGACGGCTATTTAAATGGTGTAAAGTGGTCTAAGTCAGCGATATTCAAAGATCTATAACTCGGTCAGTTTTAGTCTCAAAAGAGTGGAAATTTTTGTTTAAAATATTAGAGTATCGAGAACATTTTACTTAATGTGATTGATAGGACCGGGGGACTATATAAAAAGTTAGATTTCTTAACTTTTTCACGAATATGCAGTTAATAAACAAAACTCAAAATATTCAGTCAAAAAACAGATATTATAATTGTTCTCTTCATTTAAGGCATTTTTCCAAATGGATCTATATGTCTATCTCTAAAGGTTTATAAATTGGCTATTGGTCCATGATAAGTGTACGTATAAATATACGTATTTGTATTTTTTTTACTTGTATATTTAGTTAGTGGGCCTCAAAATATTTTTTTACACAAAAAGTGGTCCACACAACCAAAAAGATTGGGAACCACTGCTCCAGTGTATGGTGATTTGTGTTTATCTAGATGTGTTCCGTCATTCTTTAGAGTTTGTATTAAGTGCTTTGAAACACCCTGCATAGGTAGCATTATGCCTGAAAATCGAACAGACAAATACGTTCCAACCGATTATAAAAATAAGTTTTGCAAATGTTTTTTGGAGCGACTGTACATCCAATGGAATCAATTAATCAATTCATGCTCAGGTGATACGTATTGTGTACTCCACACCAAATTAAATTTGTGATTCATACCACCAATTCATCTCTACTATGAGTAAGATTTTTAGATTTGCATCATATTGACTGTTGTTGGCACAACCGCGGGAGAGGTGAAATGGCGAAAGCGAGATACTAAAGGATTTTCGGAAGCAGAAGCGAACTCGCCAGGAGAACAGAATGGATATCGAAACAAAGAATGAAATCAAAAATCAGAAGTGTGGCTTTTATTTAGCCAAGAGTCTGAATAGAAATTCTGACAATTGCATAAATAACCTTTTTGTGCTCTGCTGTTGATTTTTGTTTTCTGAATTGTAGACAAATGCGTTTCTGAAATTTTTAATTAACCAACTGGAGTGTTCTCCCCTCAACTTTCTCATATTTACACACAAAATAGCACATTTTGGTTTCACTTTATAGCGAAACGAATAAAGTATGTATTTTGGATTTCCCATTTACTGAATAGTTAGAGAATCTTATACAAACTAGAAAATCACCCGTCATGGTACGAAGGCTGCAAATTGCCTCTTCATTCGAGAGATTTCCCGTTAAATTTGACGTGTTTAAATAGATATATATGCGAGAGAAATGTTTAACATTGATTGGAAACAAATAAAATAAACATATGTTTTATGACAGGAGATATTTTTTATTTACATATTTCTTTATTCAAAAAACCCCTTGGTAGACAACATTTGGTGTGAAGTATTTTTCGTTGTTTAACAATTTTCTTATAATTCAATAACCATGAAATTCTAAATTTGCCAAACATAAGTCAAAAGTTAAAATTACAAAGGAATTCTTTTCCGAAATTCTAATCAAAACAAAGCACTTCTCTGCTTGTCAAACGTTGCCAAAAAATATTATCAAATTATAACATCACGATTGCAATAAAGAATCAGATGCATCGTGGCGTCCAAACTATATCACGCGCATGATATACCACTGACGTGATTTACTACTTTCTATTAAAAAACGGAAATGAATTTGAAATATAGGATTAATATAATTTAAAATTTCTCGGGAACTATTGATCATAGCGAGATAAATTTTATATCAATGGATAGCAAATTTTATTTCACTATTTTAGAGCTATTAAATTTGAAATTAGAACTACAATTACTCTTTTAAATTTAAAATGACTGAAATTTAGGTGCTCTAACAATGAAATAATGCTGTTTAACGTCTCGCAGTGCTATGGCGCGAGTTTTATTGTTGTTGACGTCAGAGCGTTACTGAGAGACAGATCTGGAATATTATATTAGTAATTTAGAACTTTGCATTTAAAGCCCTGGCGGCATATAAAAAATTTAACAAATGGATAAAGCGTTCTAGCGATTTTAATGATATTTTCCCTTCTGGTTTTGATCTAAACAATTTTGACCACAGTCGTCCATCCAGAAGTCTCGCCTCAAATATTAAGATTACTAACTTTCCTTAAAAACTCAATAATGTTGATTTTGAAGTATACACTGACAGATCCGGGGTTGGAGACAACGTCGGGTTCGCTGTGTGCACTTTTAAAGATAATAGTTTATGCCTGGTTCACTGCTTCAAATAGAAATCGTATAGTACCGTTTTCCGGGAAGCTTGCAAACCAAACAGGCTTACTGTTGACAGATTTTGTCCAAAATATGATACAGATCTGCAGCTTTGGAGAGAATACAAACCCAATTTCATCCTTCTGACTCGTTCCGGTTTTTGAGTTATCATTTTCTCTGACAAATATAATTCTAACTCAGGTTGGCGCAGCCTGGCTAGTCTTGGCCCTTGTGCCATAAAAACCCAACCAACCAATCTAACTCAGGACTCAGGAAAGTCTGAAACGAAGAGATTTATCAAATTCCTGAGACTGGATTTTTTGATAATTGCTATATTTTCTCATTGTTTACTTCGTATTCTAGAAAGTAAGAAAACAGCAATTACTAATATAAAAGAGTAATTGTGGTTCTAATTTCAAATTTAATAGTGAAATAAAATTTTCTATCGATTGATATAAAATTTATCTCGCTATGATCAATAGTTGCCGAGAAATTTTAAATTATATTAAGCCTATATTTCAAATTAATTTCCGTTTTTTAATAGAAAGTAGTCAATTACGTCAATGATATATCATGCGCGTTATATAGTTTGGACGCCAAATTGTATCTGAATGCAATCGTGGCGATGTTGTTTTCTTGCCAAGAATTAAATTAGCCACCAGTGACGTGAATCTACCATTCGTTCTCAACCGCCGACAGTTCCCGTTAATTCCAGCTTACACGATGCCTATCAACAAATCGCAAGGGCAAACTTTCGATCATGTTGGAATTTCCCTCGATGAGCCTGTCTTTTCACATGGACAGCTCTATGTTGCACTTTCAAGGTCTAGGATTCCCAATCACGTTAAAATTTACACAAAGACATTTGAAGTACAAGGAAAATTATTAAACAACGAAAAATACTTCATACGGAATGTTTTTTACTAAGAGGTTTTTTGAATAAAGAAATATTTAAATAATATGTAAATAAAAAAATATTTCCTGTCATCAAACATATGTTTATTTTATTTGTTTTCAATCAATGTTAAACATTTCTCTCGCATATATGTCTATTTAAACACGCCAAATTTGAAGGGAAATCTCTCGAATGAAGAAGCAATTTTCACCCGTCAAACCATGACGGGTGATTTTCTAGTCTTATAATATTGTTACAAATCTGTAAAACCTTTTTTCCTGCTATGTTAGTCTCGTGGTTGAAAAGAAATGTTTTACGGAGATTCGCATTGGATGCCAGCCAATGACCCCGAACTTGGAGACAAATTTGGCGACAAAATGAAGGTTTTCGAATATGTTAAAATTTTGATCCTATCTTTAATAGGAATGGAGTTATGGGGACCTTTGAGATGATTCTATGTAGCGCCACATCCTGTTGGAAAAGGTATAAAAACTAGGAGGTGCTGAGACGAAAAAAAAAAAACGTCTTTGGAGTGTGAACGTCTTTGAATCTCTTTGGCGTTTTGTCCGCAGTACAAACTGGTAAGCTGATAGACGCCAAGCAGTATTGAGAGTGCTGTTAC
>BGPR01003274.1:0-16920 GCA_013235015.1 Araneus ventricosus | reverse complement strand
ACAAATATTCCAGTGGGTGTATTGCGAAAGCAGTCCAAAAAGCTGGATAATTGAAAATGATGCCTTATTTAACGAATATTCCAAAAACTCGAAGCACAGGTATCACGAAAAGAACAGCACTTGCACAAATTATCAACACAAGCAGACAGCAAATCACTAATAATAACACTGATAGCACAATCAATAGCGCTCAACTTGTAACAAATGACCAACTCGCCAGGCGAACAAGATTCCAAAGAGATTATTCTTGACTCCTCGTTTGCTCGGTATTTATACCTTTTCCGACAGGATGTGACGTCACATAGAAATCTCTCGAAAATACTCCATAACTCCGTTCCCAGCAGAGATAGAGCGATAATTCTAGTATTTTCGAGACCCTTCATTTTGCTCTCCAAGGCCGGGATTCATTGCCTTGACCTCACCCGACAGCTAGTAAGAATTTCTGTAAATATGTTTTTCCAACCATAAGACTAATATGGCAGGAAAGCGACTTTACAGTTTTGTAACAATATGATAACACACAGACGGAACTAGATATACGAATGAAATTTAGGTTTGTGGTCTAACTAAAATTGTATATTTGTATCAAATTTTGAGCAAAATCTATCAAAAGGTAGACTGTCTGCCAGTCCGCATTCAAGGGAACACTATAACTCCCAAACTCAGCGAGCTAGATGAAAGAAATGTGGTTTAAGGATTTTATGTCTAGAATTTTAGATCTGTATCAAATTCTTCTTCAAATCTTTAAAAATGTATGGGAAAGACATAACTAAAAAAAGCAGCGAACTAGAAAAGTGAATTTCAGTATATGATCTCTGCACGAAGAATGTAGACATGTTTCAAAATTTTCCCCAAACCTGTCAAACGGTAGAGTGTCTGTTTGTTTGTCCGTCCGTGTGTATGTGAACAGAATTACTCAAAAACTCAGGGATCTAGAAAAATTAAATTTGGCTCGTAGTCATGCTGTCAAAATCGTAGATCCATATCAACTTTTACACCAATCGGTCAAAGAGAATCCAGACCAAGAGAGTAGAAAAGACAAAATGCGTACTAGATTCTCTTTACAATACAACGAAGCTAAGCACAAAACGCGTCATATTCTGGAAGTATAGACGTAAGGAAGTATAGACTGGAAGTAAGGCGAACAAGACTCCAAAGAGATTATTCTTGACTCCTCGTTCGCTCCGTATTTATACCTTTTACGACAGGATGTGACGTCACATAGAAATCTCTCGAAGATACTCCATAACTCCGTTCCCAGCAGAGATAGAGCTATAATCAGTAAGTGGCGTAGCCAAAGGGGTGGTGGCACTTCGAATTGGGAGCTAAAATCAGACACGTAAGAAAACGATTTTATAATTAAGAAGAGCAGAGGCACTAACTCAATCATTGTTGGAAATTCAAATGAAATTGTTCAGTCACTGAATGAAACGTATCTCATTGGTTAATTTCATGACGTAGCCGAAGTTACGGCATTAGTAGAAGTTGATTGGTTGTTACAATCTATATGTATTTTGTTAACTTGTGTTTTTAGTACATGCAGTCGAATGAATGGCTGTCCGTGAGTGTGTATGCTGCGAGAAAGCAGCATGTCTCTTTTAAGTAACTGTTAGAGCCGGCCCGAACAAAAGCGGGGCCTGGTACAAAATTGATTTGCGGGGCCTTGAATCTGATTTCGTAAAACAAAATATTTTACTGTATTAGGATTGATATTTTTATGATTAGGATTGTTTTCACGTATTTCATACTGTGTAGTTTGAGTTTCCAGATTTTTTTTCAATAACTGTTAGTTATATATTTCGCCAGTTTGTTGGACATTTTCGGTTTTTAAAAATTCTGAAAGGGAGTTCCTCCTGTTTTCAGAAGTTTTCTTTCTTTTTCTATGTTTTTCTTAAATTTGTGAGATCCACACATGTGTTTCCTTCCAGCATCTCTGTCTCTACTCATATTACGAAGTTGTCCAAAAATAATATAAAAAAATTAAGATAATTTTTTTAGTAGTATGATTACAACAACAACAACAATGAAATATATTATTTAGAAATTTTCTGTAATATATTATACTAAGCATTTGTCTACCCTTTAAAAACGAATATTTTATTTATTTCCCCACCAAACGTATGATGTACTATCATCCGGTACAACGCAAGCATAATGAAACGCATTGTTTTTACTTTACTTACTCTGTTTTGGCTACGTAGTGAGATTCGAAGTCCCTGACCTTGCCTTTGATCGGTTGACGAGAAGCGTGCACATATCGCGTGATTATATTCAAATGCATGTATATTCGGATTAAAATAAAAAAATTAGAATACATTTTTAATTTGCAAAATCAGTCAGCTGCGCGGGGCCTAGTGCTGCCGCACCGTTTGCACCGCCCTCCGGCTGGCCCTGGTAACTGTATTAAAGCTATTTTTTATTTTAAACTAACTGCCTGGTATCTGCGTTAACTCTGCAACATTACTTTCACGACATGCCAACAGTCATCATGTATGTAAAATAATAAGGTAATTAATTCGTATTTTTCGCCTTTTGTCGTTAAATTGTCGATATGTGGAAGGAAGATTGGTCGACGCCGGTTTCGCAACCTGTCTGCAGAGATCGAAGGCGCCAAACGACGAATCACGTAACTAATAAAATGTTTTCCTTCCTGGAATTTATTAATTATATGTTGAGGTTTATGGGACCTATATGTATCTTGTAAAGGAAGGGCGGAAGTTGTCGCGACGCCACTGTCCAAAATGATTAATATTTAATGTTCAATTGTAAGACTAGCATTACAGTAGACTCCCTCTTAACCGGACTTCGTTTAACCGGATCTCCGCTTTAACCCGTTCAAAGGATCAGCGAAAGTAGAAAGAAGCGCTTCTCCAGGCCCACGCGCTCCGGAAGGATACGTAAGCACTGGAACGGGCGATTTTTCCGTTAAACCTAATTTCATTTAAAAATTCATATAAAATCATTACTGCAAGTAAACACGCTGCAATTTACAATTTATTATTATTGATAGTATATCCGAATATAATGTAATAAAATTTTCATGATATTTAAAAAGAACAATTGAACTAAAATAAAATTTGCCCCAAAAATACAAAATACTATCTAGCGAACTCCAAACTGCAAACGAAAATTTCTACTCCAACCCCTAACCAATAAACATTCCATCCTTTCATCGTGCCATCAAAATATAAAAAAAAATCCTGCGCAAAATAAATCATAGCTGTTTAATTGCTTAATGATAGCTCTTCAATTGCTTAATAATAGCTCTTCAATTGCTTAATCATAGCTCTTTAATTGCGTAATAATAGCTCTTTAATTGCTTAATCATAGCTCTTTAACTGCTTAATCATATTTCTTCAATTGCTTAATCATAGCTCTTTAATTGCTTAATCATAGCTCTTTAATTGCGCAATCCTAACGCTCGCAGTTGTTTACATAATCAAACGTCCCTGATACAAAAAGAAAACCCCCCGGAACCGAAAGTACATACTAAAGGTTAACACTCTGATGCAACATTATTGGAAAAAGTAACGGTTTTTACTGCCATCTAGTGCCGTTTAAAAATTTAAATAAAACGTGCAAGTTGCGATCACATTTATGAGACGATGGGCTATAGGACACGGAAAGAGTGATCACATATATGCGATGATGGTCCTGGACGGATTAACCGGCCGAATTTTTTTTATCTTTAAAATGTAAAAAATAGCTAAAAAAAACCCACGTGTTTCGTTATTTAGTATCGGTATCTCACGAATTTCAGAACTGAGGTGGTCCCGAATGTCAATATGACAGCCTGGGGGGGGGGGGCAGAATGCGGCTGAGTAACCTACAGGCACTTTTTGACATCGACAATAGAAGGACACAGGTGTCCCCTACCAAACGATTCTGGTGCTTGGTCAGACGATCCCAATACAGTTGCAATGGGTGGAAAGAAAGTGGTTTTTTGGAAGAACGACGAAATCGTTTGAATCATTGTTTGTTTTCGGTTGTACCAGAAGTCTTAAGAGTTAATTTGCTCGACGATGATGATGGCGACGACATCGTTGAAAATACCACATCCCTCATCAGTGGCGAATCCAGGATTTGGGTCTGGGAGGGGCTGAGGTTATAAAAGTTTTGTATCGTCGTGACGAATGTCAAATCTCATGGTTTATGTAAACCAAAACACTTTAACTTTACAGACTTTCTCATCTGACAATAAGAATCATAAAGAACACTACAATATTTTCGATAATTTAATAAAAAATACAATGACATAAGTAGCCAAAAAATGTTTCAACAACTCTACAAGTACAAATGGAATGACTAGAAAGGTAGGAAAATTTTCGAGCAGTCAAGCCAGAAAGCAATGTTGTCATGTTTTTATTATTTTTTTTAAGAAAGGGAAATTAAGAACAAAGAGTTGTAGTGATTTAAAATAAAATCAAGAATTCTGGTTTAGCTCTGGGAGGGGCTGCAGCCCCATAGCCCCCCCCCCGGATTCGCCACTGTCCCTCATATCTCATACGTATGGAATGAAAGCTTCAGAAGCGGCATTATTCTATGTGGAATAGTAGTCATCAGCTTTCCCCATTGATAAGATGCTTTTAAAAAATGGCGAAACTATGCAGCAAGTTGCCGAACGTCTAGGCTTCAACAAAAAAAAAGGTTGCTCATTTTTTTAATGGTATGTAACTTATAATACTTTAATACATTGAATAAAATGACGCAATATTTTAATTGTGTATTTTTTATAAGACAAATACATCCGAACTTTAATTTATTTCACTTTTCATGGAATTTATTCCTTTTCATGGGATGTGATCCGAGTTAAACGCATTTTATTTATGAATAATATATCTTAGAATTTTTCAGCAGCGTTTTGAAAAAAACATTTCTCAAAAATATGCATTTCGGAAATGGCTCCCCTTGCATCCAATTACGATCTCATTTATTTTTCCCGAGAAGCAGAAAAATCGTTTGGACAGAACTCAAAAGTTTTTCAGGAAAATAATAAAGAACATTAAATACTTTTCAAATCCAAACCACCTGCAGGGTCATCGCTCGCAGGGGCGGGAAACATCTGTTTTTCTATTTTTCCAAACCAGAAATTTCGAAGTCGAAAAACTCCAATGACGATTACGATAAAATCCTTATCAAGTCATATCGGCGCATTCTAAACGCGCTGTATTATGGGTAAAATGAGGGGAGGGAGGAAGGGAAAATATTTCCCGGCTGGAGGGAAAATGTTTTAGCACATCTAATAACTGCGATATTAACGGACGGCCTCTGCTGATTTATTTTATCGGCGATGCTAAACTTAATATTGTTTAAGCTAAAAATAGCTTCCGACGGTGACGTCCGATTCTGAGGATTCGGAAATTGCTTTTGAACACATTCATGGCCCGAACTATGCTATTTTATTGGAGGAAAATTTCTTATTCGAACGTCTGGAAAAGTTAAAGTTGGCGTGAATTTTTCCACTGATTTTTTTTTTAAAAATTCGATTTGGTTTATCCGTTGAATAAAAAGGAGTTCAGACTCCATTTTTTGGTAGTTTGAAGCTTGATTTAGTATTTTTTAAAGTTTCAATCGAGAAATTCCCGTTCTTTTATTTATCGTGAAATTTCTCTTTTGTTTTGCATCGAGTCTTTATTCTATTTTGTTGATTACTGGCGTATCAGACTTTAAAATCTTTTCTTTACCAAACTTTTTCTCAAATTTATCTTTTAAATTATTAGAAATGTTCCATGTAATGAAGACATTTATTAATTTTTGTTTTCAAAACTTTGATGAATGAGAAAATTGATTCGATAAAATAGCAATTGAAAACATAAAGACGTAGACTTTCAAATAAAGAATTGAAAAATCTTTTTAAAAGTACTGTATTGCTGCACGTGGAGTGTGTTATCTTTTGCTTCTTATGTCTTTTGTTACTTTGTCAATTAAAATCTAACAGCTTTTCTTTTTGAAGTTTTAACATTTCTATTGGAACATATAAATAGTGATGATGGATTTGAGAAAAAGAAATTTCCACAAATTCTGTGTATGCCCAGTGGTGTAGTCGCAAAATAAGCAATACCGGAACTCTCTAAAAGCAGTGCTGGAAACGCTCAAATCTAAGTGATAAAAATCGCGCTATTTTAAGGACGTTTTCACCATTTTCTTTTATTTATTTCTCTTGAAGGAAAAGCAGTGCCGGAACGCTCAAACCTGAATGACAAAAATCGCGCTACTTTAAGGACGTTTTCACCATTTTCTTTTATTTATTTCTCTTGAAAGGAAAGCAGTGCCGGAACGCTCAAACCTGAGTGACAAAATTCGCGCTATTTTAAGGACGTTTCCACCATTTTTTCTTATTTATTTCTCTTGAAGGAAAAGCAGTGCCGGAACGCCGTTCCGGCTACACTACACCCCTGAGTATGCCGGAAACTTCGCCTCGTAAATACGTGCATTCAGAAGTAATATGAAAAGTTGAGTATAATGTTCACAGAACTATATTTGTATATATGTCATAGAAAATTATATTTGATCATTGAAATTTATTGTAGGACGTAAATTGAACTGAAAAGTGCATCCTTTCAGGCCCCTAACCATTCAAATATTTCACAGTTTCATTCATTCATATGCAAACAACAAAACTTCCAAAATGCATTCGCTGCTCGCTATTGCATTCTCGAATTTAGCCTTCGCATTTTCATCGTTTTACATATTAGTTCGATAAGTGTATCAGCATCAGAGCTGTCTATAACGGCGGTAGCATGTCGTTTATAGTGCAAAAGTTTTAATGGAGAGTAAGAAAATAAAGAGCTGATTAATCTTTGAGATAAAAAGAATCCAATTAAACTTTCTGGTTTTCACTGAGGTCTTTTCCACACGACATGACACGCGAGTCGTTTTTTCTTTCAGAACTTTCACATCAAATCGTATTTCGGACCCACAAACCTCTGATCCCGAAGACCAGACTCTGACAGCAAACCATTGTGGTTCACCCAGTTTTTGACATACTAATCCATAGAGAAGAAGAATCAGAGGTCTAACTCCCATAGACCCTAATGCCAACTTTTTTAACATTGCACTTCACATAGACAGTACGCCATCTGTGGCTAACAAAGGAATTAATCAGAATACGTCAGCTTGAAAAAAACTAAACTTCGTTATTTATTTATAAAAGTGAAACTAAATGTTACAAATTTTTGAATATCTTAAATCTACTTTGATATAAGTTAGGAAACATGTATTAAACTTACCTGTTCTTATGAAGATGGACATCGAACACAACAAACATGGCGGCGACCTTGGTGTTCCGTTTGCAACGGCGCGGGTATCGAAGTGGCTAGTTCTCTTGGTTGGCGAGTGGGGGCGCAGATCAAATTTCGGAGTGAGACCTCTGATTCTTCTTCTCTGTATACTAATCATTCTGAATTTAGAATTAGTGATAGTACAGCGAAACTTTGATTAACAGTCACTCGTTTAACCGCCAGTATCTGTTATCCTTCATCGTCTAAAAATATAGAGTCTCAAAGACGCAGAAGGAAATGACAGAATATTTTAATATGACAATATTATTGAGCCATATGAAATAAAAAATAAAATTTTCAAAAACTACTGAGTTCAAAATTTTATTAAAATTTTAAAAGTAACTAAAGATATTCGGATTTAGTTTATGACATGTTCGATATGCTTGCCATCAATGGCTATGACGCGGCGCAGGCGAAGAGCAAAATTCTACAAAAATCGTTGAACTGGCGAGACATCGGCACTACCAGTTCGCTTGAACTTTTCAATCGCATGTTTGATTGTTATAACGCTTGGACCGGTTGTCTTCAGCTTGTACTCGGTCGCAAATTGCCTTTGAGCCGCAATCGGGCTGTTATTGCTCGAATAGTAGGCCCTGACGATCGATATATGCTCAGAAACGCTGTATTTCGATATTTTCAACGAAAAAGGAACAACAACAATAAGAGAGTGCATGCTCAAAAAATTCCCAACATTCCCTGCATTCAACCGCCAAGTTTTAACTGAATCTCGCCAACGATTCAAAAGTAATCAATGTTTTTTTCATATAGCTCAATAATTGTCACCCTGTAGGTATATAGTATTACAATACATTTCTGTACATGATCACTCTTATATTGATATTTTTGTAATATTAAATATAGCATGTATGCATTATTCACTTGTAAAGGATTTTATTTTCGCTTCCGTCCCAAGCCAACTGTGAAATCATATTACTGTACAAATGCATTAAGAGATTTCTGTTATCCGTCTATTCGGTTATCCGTCACAGACCTGATCCGGACGGGGACGGTTAATTGAGGTTTTATTGTTCCATACGGAAGAGTATGACTTCTGTTTCTCGCATTTGAGTGGACCACAACGTAGGAGTGATGCTGCTATCAAAATTATTGCATTGAAAATTCGATAAAAAATGATTTTTAACAACACACTTTTATTCGTACTGTAACGTACGTTGTGTACTAAAACGTAATTTTTTTGTTTTAAATCTTTTCTACCTTTTCATCAGTAATTTACAGTTCATTATTAAAAAAATTTAAAATATTTTTTTCTAAATTTTCTACCAGGTGGCGCCACTGCTATGAAGTCAAAATTATATTAAATGAATCAATAGATTGATAATTAAGTTCTGAAAATACAGTAGACTCTCGATTAACCGGGATGGTCGGGAAATGCTTCGTCCCGGATAAGCGAATATTCCGGATAATCCAATTTATGCAAATTTTGATGAAAAATTTCGGAAAAATGATAGAAAATGTAAAATTGTCATACAATAAGACATTAATAGTTTAATTAATACAAAAGAAAAAGAATTAACAAGAAATTTTAATGTTATTTAGATTTACTATTCGTACAATTAAAAAGAAAAACAGAGATGTAGTTTAACTCACTGTTTTGTGAAGAATGAAATGATAGAAGTCTGTTTTTGTTTATCATTTACTCTTCGACAAATTATACCACGCAGATTTCTCAATATAATTTTTTCTGCAGGCGTGCTTTCGTCTTCTTGCTCCAAGTAATTAAGTAACGCCTCAGTGTGTACTAATGCGTCACCGTAACTTAATTTTTGATGAACTACAAGATTTTCCTCATCACATTCTTCGAAATTCCTTGTTTCTCCTGAACCGCAAGTTACACGGGACACAATATCATCGTCACTTAAAACTTCGCAACATTCCAATGTCGAATCTTCGTTAATCCATTGTTCCACTGCTTCTTCATCCACATTTTCAAGACAGTCTAACTGGAGTCTGGCTGGACTCAAGGTCGTATACAATAGGAAGGGTTGAGAATAGTGCGGTCTTCCCGCACATTCCAATGGCCGCAATTTGCACTTCCTTTTTTTTAGGGAGGGGGTCGTCCCGGATAATCCGATCCCGGTTAATCGAGAGTCTACTGTATTTAAATAGTATATTGCCACTTATAATACATAATTATACGAAATTTGAAAGCCCTAGCACATTATAAAGTGAGTGCAAGATCAATTACAAAATTCAAAACTCCATCTTTACAAATTTACAAACATGAAAGTAGTAAAAATTCTATTTCCTTGTTGTTGTTGGCGGTAATTGTTATATGTTAAATACGTAAAAATTATAGCGCGCTCTGAAAAAGACTCGCTCCTTAATTAGTCGTCTGCTCATCTAGCAATGACTCATCCCGTCTCCAGGAGCGCCAAATAATCTCCAACCAAACGTACGAATTACCGCCACAGAAGAGGGAAAAATTCCTCCCGCCAAACCTTGAGGGACCTTCCCTGCCACCGAGCTTGTTTCTTGCTTGATTGAAAATGCTAATGCGGGCATTTCGAATGCTCACTTCCCGAATCGTCTGTCTCCACAAGTAAGCCAATTTGCAGGGAAAGCCTACCGCTTGGCTCTAAAACGAAGGAGGGAAGTAGATTCTGCTCAAATAGACAGTGGAAAAGGAAATCTTGAGAAGTATCGTTTACAGAAACGACTCGTAGTTCATTGCTTTTGCTATACAATCATGTTCATAAGAGGATCGCATGTTAATGAGGGAGAAAATGGAATTTCGATAATCTAGATAATTAAAAGTGAAAATCCGAAGTAGTTCGAATGTTAAAGAAATCGAAACTATTCAATAAATACTCTTCAAATTTTGCTCACATATACTATGAAGCTTGAGAAAAGTTTCAGTGAAGAGGTCATGACAATTAATTAAATATTTAATTTTATTAATTAAAAATTCTATTTTATAGAAAATATTTTTTATCTTTTGTTTTGCCATTCTTCTCGAATGATATTATTATAGATATTTTAACTCATTTTATTTTCTGCCTCCGAGTTGCCACTCTCAATGCTTACTTAAATTTTGTATCATTCTTTAAAAAATTATGAATAGCTTGTGAGAAAACTGAGCTTTCGGCAGTTTTTAAAAATCGATTGGTGCAATTGATGTTCTCGTTTGAATTAAAAAGAAAGTTGAAAGTGATAAGAGGAATTTGTGTATTATAATATTTTACAATAAAGTACTTTGTGCTTAAGAATATTATATACTAGCTGTTACCTGCGACTTCGTGCGCGAAGAATTTGAATTATTAATTTTTTAAATTCACAAACATAAATGTTTTGTTACATGTTGAAAGGGGAAATTAAAGTTATAACTGTTGATAATACATGATTGGACGACTAACAGGAGTGTCTGCTTGTTATAGTTAGGTAATTTATTTATCTATGCTAATACACTTTTGTATTCTACGTTTTTTTGTTTTACGTTTTTTGCACGGATGTAGAGGTTTTGTGGGCTGGACAAGCGTGAACACGCCATATATAGTTGCCCATGGGAAAAATACGGTTTTTCCAAATGTACGCCTGCCCCTTTGAGTGTCTGGCAGTGAGGCTGGCAAATGCTAATTTTAAAGGGAATTGTTACCTTTTGAATTTGGATGGTAAATCCTTCGGTATTATCGGAATTCGTGGAATTAAAACACTCTCTCCTCTCGCTATGCCAGTAATAACAGCAGCTCGCTCGACGTTTGGACCTAAGTGTGTAATTTGTAACCGTGCTCCAATGCGCAGTCTCGGTACATAGAGGTTACGTATCAATACTACTTGCACACCGACTTTTATTCTCAGCTTTTCGGAAGGTATTCCTGACAATTCTAAGGAGTTGAAGAACTCTACAGGATATGATTTTACTTTTCATTGCCCATTAGCGTATCTACAGATAGATATTGCGTAATCTCCGTTTGTGACATTTTTTTCATTTATCTGACCTAAACTTTCATTAGTCAGTGCCAAAATTACCAATTCAACAACCATTCTCTATTCCTCATATATTCTCCGTTATTGTAAATTACATCATTGTACTCAATGGTATCATCAGGCCCTTACAATTTGTGGAATATATCATCCACCATGCTATATGTTATCCGCTTCTACCATTCAAAAGAATACATAAAACAAAATATATCTTCGTATATTTTCCTTTAGTTATAATTAACATTAGTTTCTAGATTTTAATCTGAAAACTCTTGCAGCTATATCATATCTAGCAACAGATTTCTGTTCCGGCGTCAATTTATCGACAATTTCTTTCATAAAATTTTATAAGGAAAATATAAAAACATAAATGACTAAAATTAAATGGACTACAAACTCAAAAAATGAAAATCAAGCGTCGAGTTGAGTAATTTCAGTTATTATTCCACAAATTAATTAATTATTTATTTTCTCACAAGATCACATAATCACGGTTTTCTTTATGATCACGTGATGTTTGACATTAAAAATAAGTTATTCCACATGCTTACGCTTTTTTAAGTATCACTTTACAGTTGATTTTAAAAAATAAGTTATTCCAAATGTTTACGCATTCTTTAAGGATCATGTGACAGTTGATTAAAAATTAAAGTAGTAATCTTCATCGCGAATCGCTGAGTCAATGGGCCTTTCTTCGTTAATTATTTAATTGTTGATTGTAGTCAAAAATATCGAATTTATGATAAAATCACATATCCTATGTCCATTCCTGGGTTTCAAGCTCCAACTCTGCCAATTTTCATCCAAATCGGTTTGGTAGTTTGGTCGTGAAAGCGTAACAAACAGACAGACACACTTTCGCACTTATTATATTACTAGCTGAAAACCCGGTGTTGCTCGGGATCTATATTTTGTCATATACCGGCCTCCTGTTTTTTTCCCTAAAAATATTTACACCAATTTTCCCCAACAAACGTAAATCTTCTTTCAATCCTTTCATGTTGGATTAAATCTTGCAAATATAGCCTTTTTATCACCTTATAGCAGTATGGTTTAAATGAATGGTCCTCTTTTTCCCAACTGAAGATTTACCAAAGGAAACCCGTTTCTTTGGAGGCATGATTTAAATTCAATTTTCCCAATTTTTCAAAACTTATACGAGTGTTTGAAATTCTCTGTAAATTATTACTTGCACACCCACTCTAAGAATGTTTTTACTATTTTATAAACTAAATATAAATACTCTTTTAAAATAAAAAATAAATGTAAATACTCTCTATCGATAAAGTCAAACTGAAACTCAAATATGAAAAAGCATTTTTCTACTCTTTTTGAACAACGTTGACATGCCAGAAAAAAACTTTCAAAATATAGAAGATATAAAAATAAATAGACACTCAAATACTCCCCCTCACACAGATTAGGATCAGTCAAAAATTTGTAAAATTTAAACGAAACATCGCTTAGTAACTAAACTAAAGTCATTGGATATTTGAGTGCATATTAAATAAAAACGGAAGCTACGTGCATGCTACGAAATAACAGGGGAAATAAGAAGTCTACCTTGACCAAAAATAGCAATATTTTCTTAGCTTTAACAGTGGTAAAAACATGTCAGTAAAGGATTTGATGAAACAATAAATTAGTTTGAATTTTATTTTATAACAATGAAAACATTGTTGCAATTTGAGATTAAATTGAATGTTGAAATGTTAATTACAGTTAAAGAAAAAGTTTTATAGCAATCAAATTGATATCATGAAAAAGGTAATTTTTTGCTCTTTAAGGTGATGTAAAAATAATTTTCGTACCATAAGTATTTCAGAAGCTATTGGCGGAAAACGTCTAAAAATAGCTTAATTTTCGTTATTTAATTAAATAACTAAAATTTAATTAGAATTTAGAAATAATTTTTACGGCGTTAGCTCCCTCTTGCGATAATCCATCACTGTGCCACATTAGGTCGTCGTGAGTCCAGCGGTGTGGACGTGCATAAAGACCAAAAAACGAACAAGCACGCACACTTTCCTCTGTTATATATATAGATTAAGGATATTAAATAAATGCTCTTATTAGCGCTTGGCATTCCGTCGAGTGCCAATTTAAAATATATTTTTGCTTTGTTGCGTATGACATTTATACCACGATGCCATCAACAGCTGATTTGGCATGCAGTAACTGTAACCTTTGTCATATTATAAGTACTTCAAATTCTGCTCACAAATACGGAAGTTTAAGAACGGTTTTAGTGAAGGTTTCATGACGATTAATTAAATTTTTAATTTTTATTAATGAAAAAACATGAAAATATTTCATTCCCGAGCAACGCCGGGTATATCAGCTAGTAAAGTAATGATTTTTGTCTAGTAACGGCCATGTTCTTCATTGTTTTTAAACGTAAAATATACTTTTCATATGGATCGATGGATTATAAATTCGAAATACAACGAAATGAGTTTATACACACGTGATGTTCATCAAGTGAACTTAAATTTGGAATCCAATACAGATCACGAAAGAAAAAAAAGATGTGACGTCACAGCTCAGCGTAAAGCTGGGCATTCACTTGAAGGCTAGCTATGCCATTCATCCCTAGCCCGTTTTTTCCCACCCATTTTAATCGAAAAATTACGCACGTCATTCAAGTAGGCTCCAAAGTGAGCTACCATAGCTCTTCGATCCCCCTATTACTCCTCCACTCGGCGGATTTCCGATTTTCTAGCCTCTTCGCGAGGTCTCAATCTAGGCAGGCCCT
The DNA here is from genome assembly GCA_013235015.1 of Araneus ventricosus. Lineage (NCBI taxonomy): Eukaryota > Metazoa > Arthropoda > Arachnida > Araneae > Araneidae > Araneus > Araneus ventricosus. The sequence continues at coordinate 2,943 of BGPR01003274.1, read as the reverse complement.
TTGATGTGCCGCTAGCCTCCCATCGGGGTCTCAAATTGGAATCGGCGCATGAAGTCTTGGATTTTGAGTTCGTTTGAATTCCTCCACTCAAAATCATTTCTTCCAAATTTCATAGGTTTTCGACCTTGAGGATTGCTTTTTCCTTCCCGTGTTCCAAAAATTCCATTTTGGAAGAGATGTGAATGACCTGCTTAAGGCAACGTAACGTCAAATGTTAACTGGCATCTGTAGATTTTCGTGATGTGAATGAGATGATAATTGACTTAATGGCACTCAGAAATGAAGTCAAGCCAACAAGTTTCCACCTGTTTGTTGCTATGGTATTGCTGCTGGAATGTGAAAAAATTGATTACCAAACCATTAAACATTATCATATTGTCTTAAAATTTAAAATACGATTAAAAATTCCGTCAGATGATTGCTTTCATTGTTGGCAATTCAGCTAAAATGCCGAAAGCGATTTCGAATGTTTTTTGGTGCATTATTAATAAGCTGGCAACCATATGATTATATTTCTGTTACACAAGCATATTCTATGCCCTTTCGTTAAAGCCATTCCGAGATGCCGCCTTTTTATTCTTAATTATTTTAGTAATTAACTTAAACGATGTTAGTAAATTTAAGTCAATTAAATTTAAAGAAAATTAGCAGAATACCCGGAGTTTCTCTGTCTTTTTAGTATAAGCACAATGATCTATCTTCACTTTTGGGAAAGTAAAAATGAAATTCAAAATAATTCTCGCTAAAATGGAATAACTGAACCAAATTAATAGTTGTTCCTGATAAAAATTGTGAATCGTCTGCTTTTATACTTTTTAGTATTCTTCCAGAATTCCTTTAATGTGTTCTGGCAACAGTTCTTCGTCTGTATTCTTATTCGTCATGTGTCTAATCTCCTATATTATTTGTATACAAAATTAATTTTGAAAAATTTATTAAAATTAGAAAAAAAGATTGTATGGGAATGCAATTAGTGTCACTAGAAAGCTAATTGTTTGATCTTTAAGATGGTTAAAAGTATTTTTTGTGAGGTAATATTTTCGGAAGATATAGCGGAAAAATGAGAAAATCCTGTTTAATTTTGAATTAACTGAAATTTTAATTAACTTTTGGGCTTCGCAAAGTTGAAAGTGGTCTTCTCTTGTTTCGAAGAGCACATGAACCAAATTTAATCAAGATTGGACAAAAACTGTAGATTTGTATAATAAGGAACACAAACACTTCTTTACATAATGTTTCGAAAATCGTCGTGTGGGTTTACGATGAAAGCATTACAACAAAGAGGGTGATGGAGAATGACGCTTTATTCATGAATATTCCGGAAAAGACGAAACACAGATCATAGGGAAAACAGCACTTGCACAAATTACTAACATAAATAGACAGCAAATCACTAGTAGTAACAATAACATCACTTTCAATAATTCTTCGCTCACTAGCTTACCAGCTCGCACTGCAGACTAAACTTCAAAGTGGCTCCTCGTTCTCTCGGTATTTATACCTTTTTCGACAGGATGTGACGTCTCATAGAAATCTCTCCTTTCCTAGTAGAGATAGGGTGACAATTTTAGTATTTTCAAGAATCTTCTATTTGTCGCCAAAATTGTCTTCAAGATCAAGGGTATTGGCTAGTAAGAATCTCTGTAAATGTCTCTTTCCAACCATAAGACTAACATTGCTGGGAAGTGACATTGCAGGTTCGAAACAATAAATAAACGCAGTCTCCTTGAGTTTAACTAAATAACATTAGTGATATTAGTGATTTTTAAGCTAAACTCAGTAGCCGAATGATTCTGATCCGTTAACGCCAGTGTTTTAAATATTTTTTACTAAAATATAAGGAAATCCGATATATATATATATATATATATATATATATATATATGGCCGAAAAAAAACTTCTTTCCTTTTAAATATTTAATGATGATTTAGAATAACAGTTAAATAACTAATAAAGATGAAAAAATTAACTCTTTACAGAATACAAGAACACAATCAATTATAGCTGCAGAGTTACATATCTTTTCGTCGTTATAATCTTCTGTTGGAGTAAGCGTCATTTTTCAACATCGCGTCTCGATGTCAGAGCGTCTACTGACGAGTTCTGGTAGGATCCGCTAGAGGCGCCACTCAATTGGCGGGAATGAAGGGAGCTGCCGTTAGTCTGGCACCACACACACACACACACACACACACACACACACACAATAATAATAATATCACACACACACACAATAATAATACACACACACACACACACACACACACAATAATACACACACACACAATACACACACACACACACACACACACACACATAGTGTTCTCCCCTCAATTTTCCCGTATAGTTAAACAACAATGAGCGTTTTCAGTTTAGCTCTGGAGCAATGGAGTTAAGAAAATAGAGTATGCAATTTGAACTTCTTCTCCTTGACAAACCACATAGGCAATTTCACCTTATTTGTATTACTATTGACGTATTTTTGACTTATATTGTTACGAACCTGTAATGTCACTTCCTCGCAATGTTAATCTTATGCTTAGAAAGAGACATTAACAGAGGTTTTATTGGATGCCGGAGGAAGGCCTAGCCAATACCCCGACCTTGGCGACAAAATGAAGGGTCCCGAGAATACTAGAATTGGCTAGGCCTATTACTACTAGAACAAGAAAATAAAACTAGAACTAATACTAGAACAAGAAAAGGAGTTATGGAGCATCTTCGAGAGATTTCCATGTGACGACATATCCTGTCGGAAAAGGTATAAATACCGAGCGAAGGAGGATTCAATAACCTCTTTGGAGTCTTGTTCGCATTGCGAGTTGGTCAGATGTTAGACGCTGAGCACTATTGTTAGTGATGTTTTTGTTATTATTGGTGACTTTCTGTCTGCTAGTGTTGCTAATTAGTGCAAGTGCTGTTTTTCTTGTTTCCTCCAAAAT
>BGPR01003273.1:102502-142895 GCA_013235015.1 Araneus ventricosus | reverse complement strand
ACAATATTGTTCGATGTTCTGCGATATTGTTTGATATTGTACAATATTGTTCGATGTTCTGCGATATTGTTTGATATTGTACAATATTGTGCGATATTGTTCGATATTGTACAATATTGTTCGATGTTCTGCGATATTGTTCGATATTGTACAATATTGTGCGATATCGTTCGATATTGTACAATATTGTTATTGTACAATATTGTTCGATATTGTACAATAGTGTATGGTATTGCTCAATATTATACGATATTGTACAATACTGTGCGATAGTGTACAATAATGTATGGTATTGCTCAATATTATACGATATTGTGAATATTGTCTGAAAACCTCTTACAATGGTTTCCATAAATTAATTAGAAATCAGAATTACACCATCAAATTCATGGAAATCACGTACTATACGTAAAATATAATGCTCATTCAGAATATGGTAATCAAATTACTTGAATTGCTGTCGGTTCACGTCATTGGACATGTGACCAAAATAGGCTTTTAAAAGTATTTGTAGTTTCTGCTAGTAGATAAGCAAGTCTTTCAAGTAGAAAATGCACAGTGAAATTTTAAGAAACCCTTTTTTCAAATACAAGTAAACTTTACCCTTTTTACTGAAGAATTAAAATGGCGTATCAAAGAGCTAATAGAAGCGGTTCAGATTCAATTTAATGTAGGAAGAGGGTTCCGGACAATCCTCCTCTAATTCATAGACAGTAAACTACATTTTTAACAACAGAATAAGCGTCTGCAAGATTCAGCTGAGAAAGACCAATTGTAGGTTTCTGCAGTTTTCAGCCAACTGCAAGAAGGCGCCGGACAGATGAATCAACTAACAAAATATCTTCTTCTGAAGCAGCCAATAAAAGGCTGAAATCCTGATCAACGGTGCGCAGAAGGCTTCCCAAGCAAAGTTGCTCTCCCTCATGTTCTGTCATGTCATCAGAGATGGCGTTGAATGTTAGGAAAATTGCGATTTCTCGTCAGGCTGATGTACCCATGAAGGCAGGGTGACATATTGAAACCCGTTGCACAGCTCATTGTCTTATCTTATTAAACGCATTTCTTCATCACACACGGCTCCTTCTGGTGTTTTTAATCATAAACTTTCATACAAATAAATTCTGACTTCCTGAAAGAAAGGACAAAATCCTGCTTTCTTTTCATGCTTTTATTTAATAACGGCTTAGAGTAGAAATTCAATGAACCATCACCGCTGGGGTCATGACTGTGATGGATAGCCGAATAGATGGATATCAGAAATCTCTTAATACACATGTATAGTAACGTGATTTCATTGCTGGCTTGGGACTAAAATTAAAATAAAATCCTTTAAAAGTGAATAATACAGACATGCTGTATTTAATTTTTCAAAACGATCAATATAAACTTCAATACAAGAGTAGTAATATTCAGAAATGTATGGTAAAGCTATAAACCTGCGTTACTTTATGCTTTTTATATACAATAACGGATGACAGAAACTGATGTTTAAACGAGTGACTGTTAATCGATGTTTCGCTGTATACCCAGATAGCAATTTTAGTTTGCAGCAAACTTGCACTGCAAATCTGCTAGCTTGCAGCGAGTTTGACACGACAAGAGTGCAAGTGTGAAACAAGTTTACAGCAAGTTAACGCAACCTTCGAAGTCACCATGGGACGAACTTGCAGCAAGCTTGCATTACAAACTCAATGCGAATTATAGCAAAAACAGAGTACGAACAGAACCCGGGATAGAACTCGCGATCTACCACTTCCAAAGCAGAGGCGCTAACCATTCGGCCAGTTAAACTCTGAAAGGAAAAGATGGATTTCGCTAATACATCGTTCGATTCGATTCGTATACGATTTATTTTAAACTATTTTCTTGATTTCTTTAATTTTTTGAGTTGAGAATATGATTTGAAGTCTGAGAGAGCGATTTTCGCTAATAACTACGTTTTGCTAGCAGAATAAATTATGAAATTAGAGTTTAAAAGTAATTACTTTAAAATGGGACAAAATGTATAAGTTATCATTTTTCAACAAACATTGACTGTTTCTTCGGTTTAATTTTGTTTATAAACGTTAAAATTTCAAAATTAAGAAAAAGACGATATAGTTTTCTTTAAAGTGCGAGTGTTATATTTAGTAAAAAGATGGAAAATGTTTCAAATTTTTTTTTATAAAATGTTAGTTTTTTTTACAAATTATCATTGAAGGACGGTCTAGGAGTTGCTGTTAAAAATCGAATGTTTTTTTAAAACAGAGACAAAGATAATTATCTTTTTGTGCTATCTTTGCATCAAGCTTGTTTTGCAAACTTGCAGCAAATTTGCATTGCAAGGAAGTGGCGCTAGTTGTCACGGTGAACTTGCTACAAGTTCGCTTCAAGCTTGACGCGTCAAATTTGCGATGGCAAAGTAATATCAAGTCAAAATGAAACTTGCTGCAAACTTACGTGCTATCTGGGTATCTATCTTCATTCATTTCTGAATAATTGATCACTCTTTATTTCTTCTGGCCCGTACCACCTTTTATATATACCGCAAAATATAAATGTCCAAATATAAGCCTTAAGTTTTCAATAGTCAGTGTAATTTATTTATTTAAAAGAAAATCTCACTAAAGAGAAAACTCCAGTTATAGAGTGCAGAAACAAAATGAGCATCAAACATATACAGAACAAAAGCCGTAATCAATGAATCTTAAAGATATTCAAAAATTCATTAGAAAATTAAACGCTGTATGCTGTCGTCATAAAAACATTGAAAATAGGATGAGAATATAAAAATCTTAATCACTAAACCATAAAAAAGATTATAGATGAATAAATAATTTAAAAGTTGAACACACAGACACAGAAACACCAAAAAGCACAACAGGATTTTGAAAGTTGTACACAAGCATCTTAATAACATAAAAACACATTAAGGATTTAGGAACCTTATGGAATGTTAAACACGTGTTTTTATATTTGCATAGTTAAACATGAATGAAAAAAAACCATATTTATAAGAAGTTTCAGTCTAACTTACAGCATTAAAACGCAAATACGAGTAATTTCTGGCTTTTTCTTACTTCCCATTAATTATGTTACATTGACACACTTTACGTATCCATGTACATTAGCAAGTATAACTCTTATGTATTAGTTATCACGATAGCCATCTCTGAAATTAGCATTCTCATATCCTGATATATTTACGCCTTTATAGAACGCTGCAATGGCGCAGGCAATTATTTCAGAATAGCAATTTGAATAATGATAATTAGCAGAAAGTTCCCGGCCTTATCTCCATTCACAATTCCACCTCTCCCTGGGGTGTTGATGTCTAAGATTGCCTCAACCCTGCGCAAGTGGCAATCTAAAACGCTTTCCCGCATTTCCTGTGACAGGAAACAACCCGCATAAAAATAATTCCCGCAGATCTCCGAGTCCTTCTCGTCGGACTCCGACATAATGAGCCAGAATGCGGGGGAATTAGACTGTCTGATGCGTTGCAGCCCCATGGTTGTAATTTAAACACCGCTTTAGTGGATAATTTGAATAAAATAAATATTTTAGAGAAGCCGAAAGACAAAATCTGTCATGGCACAAAAATTCAAATTTATAGGAAACAAGGACTCTTAATTGTTGTGGGATTCTTGTTTGTTTCCTCGGAGATATTAAGCTAGCAATTGCAGGACTTTCGGTGCAGATTCTACAGCGTCAAAGGAAGCATCCAGCGCATAGAACTGCTTAATGTATGGTCTGAAGTGTTATAGTGAAGAGGTTCTCGATCCTTCTGGTTGTGAGGACCACCTGTTGTGTAAAAAATACTTTGACGCCTAATGACTAAATAAACAAGTAAAAAAATGCACTTACAAAAATAATATAAAGTTCCTTTCCAAATGTATATTCAAAATTTAATTATATTAACAGGTTCTCGTTATATAAGTTTTACAAAATTTTTAAGAAGTTGTCTGATAAATTTTACATTTTTAATATGTCTCTTGGTGCTTTTAAAGTATCCGACAGTGTTCGGAGACATTTTTTCGAAAAATAATTTATATATATATATTAATGTTACTTTTCAACTGCATATGTTTTAAACCTATGAAAATATTGTAAAATTAGACTTTCAAAATAATATTAAAAAAAACTGAGAAATTTGAAGAAAAATGACTAAAATATTTGCCTTACGCTAACAGCCATAGACAAAATCATATTCTAAATATAAATAATCCTTGTAGGAGTACATTTTTATGACAGTTATCTGTGTTATGCTCTAAAATATTTCTTGTACTTCAAAATAGTTTTGAAATATAGCTGATCATAGTAGCTAAACTGGTAATTTTTCATAAAAAATGCTTTTCGTTTATAGTTGAGCACTTAAAAATAATACTTGATTTTAAAATTGACCTTAGTTTTTAGAGAAAAACATCAAGCGTATTACAGAAAACAATCTCAGAAAATTTTATATCAATAGTTGAATAACATTTTGAGAAATCATTGCTGCGGTCGACAGTTTTCCTCAAAAATATCACGCATTTAAAGTTTTCATGCAACATAAAATAATGCTTACAGTTCAGTAATAAAACAGCTGTAACTCCATTTGTAATTCACGTACATTAAAAAGTGAGACAGTTTTAGAAAGCTGGTTAAACAGGCTACAACATTAAGTCATAAAATTGTTTTTGATAATTTCATCAAAAACGACGATTTTAAACCAGTCGGATACCTTAAATGGAAATGTTTGCAACTTTTAAATACATGATGTGTTTTATTTTCCCTTTTTACAACTTTTTAGATTTTTATTCGTTTTGATTTTCCGTTTTCTTATGTAATCGACAATTTTTTTAATGTTTTTAAAATGTTTTAATTTTTGTACTCTGTTTTTGGCGCCCTGTTGCAATTTATTTTTATCTTAAGTGTTTATTTACGTCTTTAAACTCCTGGTGTGTTAGAGAGGATTCGGTGCTTGAGTGTTTTGACTTTTTTTACTCTTGCCTTGTGGAAATGGTCATTTAATTTTTTTAAAATACGACTTCTAGAATCATAGTGTGTTTAGTTAAGGACAATAGTTAAAGACAAAGATGGATTCTGACATAGATAAACTTAAAACTCCAAGAAATATCTTCAAATTCTCATAATAATTTATTTACAACTTTAACCCAAAAATAGTTAACTCGCGCATCGGCATAAAAAATAACCTCGTAAATCAGTTTACAAGCTACAGATTACAAGAAATAAATACAGTGAATATTTTCAGAATTTTTATCTACGAAATTAAAGTCTTTAGAAACACAACAAAACAGGTTACAAAATGATCATAATATGTGATTATAGATGCTATTGTTGTAAGACTGCTTCTTATACAGTTGGATAAATTAAACATTTTTTGAAAAAATATGCTTCTCAATCTGATGATGTGAATTTACTTCAATTATCTAAATTCTGTTATGTTTAAAGGAATTAAAAGTAAAAAACTGATCTTAAATTATCGAAAGGTAAAAGTTTGGGATTATTTGATCGAATTCTCGGAAATTTCCCTACAGCCAAAAGCATTTCGTGTTATATTACGTGGAATTCCAAAAATTCTATAAAAATGGCCTTGCTAAATTTAATAAAGGATTTTGTTTAAAATGAAGCATAAATAAGTTCACTTTTCTCGATCCTCTCATGAGGATTATGTCTAATGAGATAATTCCTTTAAAACCGTGTGCATTAAAGTTTAAATACTGAACTGAAATTAAACGATAGGAAATACTTGGGATTTTCGATCGAATTCTCGAAAATTTCTGTCCGAAGCGTTTAGTATTAAATTACTTTGAGTTCCAAGAATAATATTATAAAAATGATCTTGTTAAATTCACTAAGGTATTCTGTTTGAAATGAAGAATAAATAAAAGCTTTTTATATTTCCTGGAAAGTATTATCTTTTTAAAAAATTGTTTTCAAATTAAATCAATGATATTCGACGTTAGAAAGTAGAATATCGAATGACAAAGACACATCGTAATTCGCTTTATTTAATTAAATATTTAATCTCTCCTTGGAATGTATTATGTTTCATAATTTAAATTCATGTTTCAAATATTTAATATTCATCTTTTCTACATTTTTTCTCCGGAATCAATGTATAGTACAAAGTATCTGCATAATGTTAAGCTCAGATTCAATTTATTAAATATTAATCATAGGCATATTTTTTATTAAATTGGAAGGTTTTATAGATAAAGCATGCAGAATTCTATGAAATCAAGTAAAAAGTAATAGATGGTTAATATTTAGCAATGTTAAATTCGAGATATTTCACTGTTCCCGTACACTAACGGTTTGCATTTACTGATAAGGCCATATACAAAGTTCAGCACTTCATCAAGAAAGTCCCATAGATAATAATGTCAAATTTCTGACTTATTATCTATGGACCATTTTAACTATATCACCACCATTGACGTTTTTCTTCAGCAACTTTGACACGTAACATATGTGTCTGCTATCAATATTTAAGAATTTGCGATATTTCAGCAACTAATTTATAATATTTGGTTTAAACTGAAGTTCTTATGATAATATTTTGACGTGAAGTGTTTGAGGACGGCTTTCACAAAATAATCGGTTTCTCGGCTCAGTTAAACTGGAAGAAATCTTTCTATGCTTTCAATATTCTCTTAAAATAAGTAATAACTAATTAAACCCATTTCAGTGATATTATAACTAACCGAAAAGTAAAAAAAAATATGCAGTGGTGAATTGAAGGCGATAAGATAAATTTTGAAATCAAAAAATTATTATTCATTGTTCCAAAAAAGTCGTGGATAAGGGTAGTGCTCCCAAAAAAAGCCTACACCGATACTAAGAATCTTGATTGATTTTATGACTTTCATAGAATCAGCATTTCTATTTTATTATCCCAAAGAAATTATATCAAAATATTTTAAAAAGAAGAAGTAAATAAATCAAGTGAAAAAATTGGTTTTATTAATTCTAATCTCACTTATAATATGTAGTCGAGTCTATAACATGTGATCCAATGACTCAGAAGTGTAAGACCAACAACTTGTCAAAGAGACCCGGCAGGACCTAGGTATTAAGCGTGGTTTAAGTCTGACTTAATTCCAAAATATATAGGGTTAGTTTGTTGTCCTGGAGGTATTATAAGGAAAATTCTCGATTTGAAAGCTTCTTGTTGAATACCCCAAACAAGATGTTCTTTTTTTTCCTATAAAGAACATCACGGTGCTAAAAAGTTATACTGAAATAGAACAATTGTTAATATAAATTTTAAAAACTCTTTTGTGCTAATTGTAATGCATAAACACAATTATATTTTACAAAACATAAAACACTCTTGAAATGAAAGTTTTCTCGTTTTTTACCACAAGAAGACATTTCAAACTTTCTCAGATCCTTTTCCAATTTTTTTACTTCAAGTGAAAGAAAACTCTTTCTCGTCATAATTTTCGGATCAAAATAGCATTCGGAAAGGAATGAACCATGAAAACACGCTATTCGGGAAACAAATCTATCTAAATGCAGTGATTTTCATCTCCAGATATGAGAGTTTCTGTCTCATTATTGTTTCTGTTGTAAAGGTATCTGTTAAGTTTTTTCCTTTTTCCTTTTATCTTATTTTCAGATGTTGGACAAAATTCAGGCCACATAAAGGAATAATTTTTGACTAATTGTCATTCCTTTATTCAAAAAATTTTGTCCTGTTTTAGAATTACAATGGCGTGTGGCCTCTGAGGAAGAATCGCCATTTTAGTTCTTTTCCAATTTTCTTCCATTTTGCTTTCATTCTAATTGTATTTTTCTTTCTAATTTTCTTATTTGTGTTTTAATTATTTGATAATTTCTGTTTGCAAATATGTTTATTTCTGTTTATAAAATTCTTGGAATATTCTGATGTTGAAATCACTTAATGCTGCTGCGTTAGCGCGCATAAAAGGTGTATTGTTGTCATTTTTATTAATGTTTCATTAATGTTTATTTTTTATAATTTTTAATTTTTGATGTTCTAATTTTGTTCCTAGTATTCTATCAGAAGCAGCTGCATATGCGCCTTTCTGTATAATGCAAAAGAATTTTAATTAATTTTTAATTTAATTTCTATTAATAGTTAATTTAATTGTCGTTAAATTTTATCAATTATAATTGTCATATTCTCTGAACTACATTTTCGAAAGAATACAAATTTCTTGTATTCTCTGCATGAGTTTTATAATTTGTGCCTACAGCACGACGATTATTCATAAATAACTTAAGAAAAAAGGTTTTAAAATATATTTGTATCATTGCACTAAAAATAAGAACTAGGGATGAGAAAAACCTACCGGTTGTAACCGAAAACCGTTTCTTTGTTTCGGTTAACCGGTTTTTCGGTTATTTTTTTGTCTTTGTTATAACCGGTTATTTTCTTAAAAATTTAATAACTGTGTAAAAAAGCTGGATCGGAAGATCGACTCGATTTTAGGTTCGATTTGACTAAAATTTACCAAGTGAAGCTTTGAATTTCATTATCTTAGGCCAATCACCGACAACAACTTCCTCGAGGTATCTCTCGGTTGGCGGTTTACTGAAAGAGTCTTTCTGAACAAATAAATATTGGCCAATGGATTGATTTCCTGTAAAATAAATATTAATAGAAAATTTTGTCTACGAACGGCGTTTTTATTTTATGAAAAAGACCGAAAACCGGTTATTTCAAAAACCTGTTATTTTGAGAGGTTATAACAGCCAGTTAAACCGAAGGTAAAAAAAAAACCTGTATAACCGAAGGCCGGTTATTTCAAAAACCGGTGATTTTGAGAGGTTATAACAGCCAAGTTAAACCAAAGGTGAAAAAAAACCTGTATAACCGAAAGCCGGATATTTTCGCATTTACCGCCATCAAAACTTGAGTTTTTTTTATCAAAGATCTGACGGTGAAAACAAATACAGAAAGGCAGGAAGCTCAAACAGAAATATTCTTGGAATTTTAATCACAAATTTAAAAAACTGGAATTTAGTTACACGGACATCACATTTTAATTTTTAATAAATAATTAGAATATTTTTTCTCTTAATATTCGATGATTTTACTTTCTCGTCTCGATGCTTTCAGCGAATCACGCTTTTATATTTTTATTCTGATTCTCTGAATTTTGATTAAAAATATTTACTACTTATAATCAATAAATCGTTGCTTAACAGTTAACACCACCTATCTCAATTTTTTGAATGAATATTAGACAACATGTCCCTACCTTATGTGAAAAGAATTCATAGGTATTCGCTATTTGTGGCGAAAAATTCGGTTCTTTCTTTATCTTTGAAATTTCAAAAAAAATTGATATTCATGGTGTGTTTTTAAGTGACGAAATTTGCATTAAAAAAAATCTGTTATAATTATTTTCTACATTTTAATCTTTAGCATATCTCATAATTTTTTATACTATATTATATGCAATATTGAATCTTATAGTCAATTATGAAATTCTCAAGAAGATTCCAGCGCTTGTATGGAATTAAAAAATAAGTATAATTAATCTTTAATTTAATTGATAAGCTCCGAAAATATTAAGATGGTTTACTTTCATTGAGAATACTCAAATGTACAAAATTTCAGAAACCTAGTACAGTGGAATCTCCCTATAACGAAATCGTTTGGTTCCAGTTGAAAAATTCGCTATAGAGAAAATTTCGTTATACGGAGATTAGAGATTTTTACAGTTATTTAAGTAAATGCTACAAACCTTTTAGTATGTGCGATAAGTTCAAAGATATTTAATTATGACTTTCAATTAAAAATGAAGTAATATTTATTATAAATTTGTTAAAATCATGCTAATTTTTATTGTATAAATAAAATGCTTAAAAGTGAAGACAATTCACCAATTTAGAGAATAATATGTACTAGTACGGATAAACATAAAATGCGTATTGCCACATAAATTTGCTGTTTCCACCCCCACTCCACCCCGATTCTTGGAATCTTGACCCGTAGAAAGGTAGTATCTTATACTCTAAGGTTTCTCCCTCTGTAGAAACTCAGGTCCCCACAACTGCATTACCCTTCACATAGCATTCCTTTGTTGTCTGTTATCGCTGGAATGTACAATGCGAGTAGTTCCAGAAACAGGCACGTGTGAGTGATTTGTTTGCGCAGAAATTAGCAACTTTCTTCAAAAATGACAAAAATCGAAAAGATAAAGGTCTGAAAAAATTCGTTATAGGGAGACAACCACTTCGTTATATGGAGAATATTTTGAATTTTATTTAACATTCCGATCAAAAATTTCGTTATAGGGAGAAATTCGCTGTAGGGAGACCCTACTGTATATCTGAATGTCAATGAAAAATCGATTAGAAATTCCATCAACACACTTATGAAGAAATAGGAGAGAAATTTTGAAAAATAATTCCGAAATTTCAATCTGAAAATTAATCTACTTTCGTCAGTAAAGCTGAGGTTGGTGCCTTCTGATTAAAAAAAAACTTAGTTCATCCCATTTTCTTCTGAAAGTTAGGAATTGAAGCAAATTTCCCTAAATATATTTCGAAAAGATTCCTTTTCTCTCCTTTTAAAATTCTTTTCTGTTTGAGGGACGGAAATGTTCTAGAATAAAACATTGGGAAATCAAAAATAAAACCCGAAAAATGCAGTCCAAAAGTTGCACTTTTAAATTCCTGTCTTGACCGAAATACGAAAATGGTAAATTCATATTTCTTCCTCTGAAAAAAATTTTAAAAAGTGACTTTTTCGAAATAGAATCAAGGAATAGAATGCATGCCGGGGCGAGTGGAACTATCGAATACCGAGAAAGGCGGTACCGCTGAAGAAAGCGAGATTTCAACCCGCCATTTTTTCTGCATCAGAAAGCACTTCCATTCTGTTTTGAAAAACCTGATACCAGTGGCCTCTTACGCAAGAACGGCACCCTCATCTCTCTCTCTCAGAAAGATTCCGATCGGTGGAATAGTTGAGACACATCAAGGAAAAGAAAACTGGTATTGCGGCATACCTAGATGGGCTCCGAGTGGAAAGTAAACGGAGTCAACATCGGAAAAATAAAAAGCTCACAAAAGTTTTTCGAAGCTAATCGACTTATTTTTTTTTACTTTTTACTTTCTCGCATAGGAAGTCTACAAAGAGAAAGTATTGTAATCTTCAAAAAATTCAAATTCGAGATTTTGACCAATCTCCACGTTATAGACCTCCCTGAGTCCGAAAAACACAATTTTGGAATTATGTCTGTCTGTGAACACGATAACTCGAAAACTCATATCTACCGGGAAGAAATTCGGTATGTGATCTTTACACATAATCTGTAGGTTTCTATCAAATTTTGGACAAAATGCGTCTACGGGAAGTCTGTCTGTCCGCATTCATGTTAATTCTATAACCCAAAAACTTAAATATCTAGATAGATTAAATTTCGTACACAGTTTTATCATCAGGAATGCAAGTCCATATAGGACTTTAGACCAAATCCGTCAAAGGTTTGACCGTCTGTCGGTCTGTATAATCGCATAATTTTGAACGCCATAACTTCTTAAATGAATTACTTAGATAAATGAAATTTCGTAAGTAGTCTCGGAACCCTAATTGTGGATTTGTCTCCAATTTTCGCTTAAATCGGTTAAAAAAAAGGCATTGAAATTACCTACTCGGTGTTTTCTCCATCCTACACTAAGAAAAAAGCTGCGAACGCTGTAGCGAGTGTTTTCCCCACCTTAGGGAATACCTCACGTTTTTAGGCGCGCGGTGTACTTTCCCACCCTACCCGTTTTATTCGTATGCTAGAAAGCTTTGGGGCTGTCACTCCCGCTGGTTTACTTTTTAAATGGACGGCTGAGAGTTTAAGTGAACCGAGTCCTTGTTTTGCTCATTTACAATTAACACTGCCATGGTAGATTAGAAATGTTATACAGGGCTTCGAGAATTGTGGGAAATTTTTCAAAAATTAAAAGAAAAAACGTAATAATGTTACAACTAAATGAAAAAAAATGAGAGTGCAATTCAAAACTATTTTTCAGTTAGGAAACACAAAATAGATCTGGTAAACTATCAAAGTTATAAGAAAAATAAAAGCGTATTTGTAGGATATTTTACGCTCTTTAATTTGTTAAGGTATCCGACTGTGTTCGGAGGCATTTTTTTGAAAAATAACTTATATATATTTCCTAATGTTATTTTTCAACTGCATATACTTTAAAACTATGAAAATATTGTAAAATTAGGCTTTCAAAATAATATTTTTTTAAAAAGAAACTGAGAAATTTGAAGAAAAATGACTAAAATATTTGCCTTACGCTGACAGCCATAGACAAAATCATATTTTAAATATACATAAATCCTTATAGGACTACATTTTTATGACAGTTATCTGTGTTATGCTCTAAAATATTTCTTCTAATTCAAAATAGTTTTGAGATATAGCTGAACATAGTTACTAAACTGGTAATTTTTCCATAGAAAATGCTTTTCGTTTATATTTCAGCACTTAAAAATAATAGTTGATTTTAAAATTGACCTTAGTTTTTAGAGGCAAACATCAAGCATATTACAGAAAAGAATCTGAGAAAATTTCATATCAATACTTGAATAACGTTTTGAGAAATCATTGTTACGGTCGACAGTTTTCCTCAAAAATATCATTTCTCAGAAAACACATTTGAAGTTTTCATGCAACCTTAAATAATGCTTACAGTTCGGTAATAAAACAGCTGTAACTCCATTTGTAATTCACGTAGAGTAAAAAGTGAGACAGTTTTAGAAAGCTGGTTAAACAGGCTACAAAATTAATTCATAAAATATTTTTTGATAATTTCATCAAAAACGACGATTTTAATTCACATGTAGTGTGGAAACTGAATATTTTTTTGAGATATTCAAGAAAAACTAAAAAAAAAGGAAACCAGAGAACGCTTATCGGTTTCTGCCTATCGGTAGCCATTGTGTGCGGAATTTCCTCGCTGTAGCCTATTTAGAACGCCGTAACGCCACGTTACCAAACTGAAAAAAAAACTTATTTCTGATTTAAAAAAAAACCGCTTGTTGTAACATTATTAGTTTTTTTATTGATTTTTTAAATATGTCCCACTATTCTCGGACATTTTTTGCATAATAATGGTTCAAGTCTTAATTAAATTTATATTCACCAAGCGGCAAGAACAATTCGAAGCCCACTGTTATTTTAAATGCTGCTTGCCAACTTTGAGATCTGTTTTCTAAGAAACGAATCTCGTGTACATGGTCCACTTTAGCCCTGGAATCTCCAAATGTCACATAGTAATCGAGAATTGGAAGAAAAAGAGGTTTTCATGAGTCTTTTCCGTATTTTTTTATATACAAGGTGCGTTAGAAAAGTTCGGTGAATGGTCTCATAAAATAAAGGAAACGATGCATACAAACAAAATACCTTTACTGGCTTTCAAAGTAATCACCATTAGCTACAATACACTTTTGACATCGGTTGTTCAGCTGATGGAAACTGTCAGCAAACGCGTCTTTCGGTATCGCTCGAAGCACCGTTGACACACGTTGCTGGACCTGCGCATTGTCGGAAAAGCGCAGACCTTTTTCTTACGCTTTTGAAAATGTTCGTGAATAATGTTGCTCACACTGTCTAGGCTTATTTCCAATTCTTCTGCTATCATTCTCAAAGACAGCCGTCGATCATCCGCTAGCAGCCGTCGCACTCGTTCGATGCTGTCTGGAGTTGTGCTTGTTGGCGGCCGACCCGAACGTGGCTCATCTTCGACATCTTCCTTTCCGTCTCTAAAGCGTTTAAACCACTCAAAAACACACTTTTTACTCACTGCTTCCACACCGTGCACTTTCACTAACAGTTCATGAGTCTCCGTCGCCGTTTTGCCTAATTTGAAGCAAAACTTGATGTTCACGCGCTTCTCCATTCCGCAGTGACGGGCCTTCTCACACTCACTCTTTAAATTGGTCGTAGCGCGCACTTCCGCTTAACTGTCATGTTTTGGACGCTTAGGGGCACTAGTTGCCTTGTCTCTCACTGCGTCTGCGTGAGTGCAGCATTCGAACCAGCGCGGTTATTCAGCTATGGGACTATTCACCAAACTTTTCGAACGCACCTTGTATTATTGAATGCGAAGTTTAATAGCCGTAAAAATATTGTAATCTTGTAAATCTTGGATTAGGAAATTTTAACCAGAAATATATAAATTTATTCATTTAGAGCTCAATGAGTTCGAAGGAAATGAATAATGGAGAGAAATGAGAGAATAATTTCGTTTTAAATTATGCCCTCTATCAGCGTTTCCTCTGTATGTAGGTGAATACAGTAACTCAAAACGCAACCAGCTATGGATGAAATTTGGCAAATGTTCATTGCATTAAACCTAAAAAATCAAAGTAAAGAGGAATTTTTCCAAGATTCATGGTGCATTTCCTTCACTATATAGTATAAAACTAGCAACACATTGTTATAATTAAAGTTATCTTTAATTTAACACTTTCCAATCACGTCCAGCAAAAATAAAGTACGCATTTATTAGCAACAAAATTAATTTTTGTTGAAAACAGAACCTAGTGTATGGCTCTGATGATCACCTATCCAAGGCCGCCCAAATGAGAGATAATTGCCTCTTACGGAGAGGAGGCTGAGGGTTGAACGACTTCTTTCCCTAGACTTGGAAATGAGACGTAAGGTGAGGAGGGAATGACGTTTGGGACCGAAAGATACTGGAAGATACTCGGGGAATAGCTATAGTTTTGTCTTAAACAATATAAGAACACTTACATTCTATTGTAAATACAAGGTAGTCCAAATATGAATCAGACTGATTTTAATATCTTATATATATATTGCCACATATTTACTTGCAAGTGTCAGCCTTCAACACGCACTGTCCTCTGAGTCCACACTTTTTTCGAAAATTCCTGATGCCCTTCTCAAAACGTCTTCCAGTTGGCGACGTATCCACTCCCAAACAGTCTAATGAAGTGTTGTTTCCTCAAATCACATGTTTGCAATAGGTCGTCCTCTCTGAAGCACTTACATGACTCAAACACATGAGTTTTTGAAAGGTATTTTTCCCACGCTGCTGTTTAAGTCTGTGGTGAATTTCAAACTACAGAACATTTTATCCAAAAAAGAATTTGATCACAATGCGTTGTTCCACGCTCCGCGTTACCTTCTGCTCGTTCATCACCCTAGTAACTCACATTGTGCACTCAACAGGTTCTAAGTCTTGCAGGATGGAGGGCAGAGGTTGTGTCTCTACTCTCTCCAGATCGCACAGCTGCAGCGAAGTGCGGCCAACAAATCAGACCTGGTCATACTTGAACCGCAACTACTGTTTATTATTAAGTGTGTTAATCAAGAATATATACTATGGATTTATTTTGCCATTAAGCATTGGTCACTTATTTTTAACTTGGGTAAGACCTTTAATTACCTCGAGTTGATTTATTATTAAGTGTGTTAATCAAGAAAATATACTATGGATTTATTTTGACACTAAGCATTGGTCACTTATTTTTAACTTGGGTAAGACCTTTAATTACCTCGAGTTGATTTATTATTAAGTGTGTTAATCAAGAAAATATACTATGGATTTATTTTGCCATTAAGCATTGGTCACTAATTTTGAACTTGGGTAAGACCTTTAATTACCTCGAGTTGGTTTATTATTAAGTGTGTTAATCAAGAAAATATACTATGGATTTATTTTGCCATTAAGCATTGGTCACTTATTTTGAACATGGGTAAAGCCTTTAATTACCTCGAGTTGGTTTTGTGTTATAGGCTAGTCAGCTTCAGCCGTAGGATATGAATAGGCCTTTACTCCTTGTATTTTTCATCAGCGGTAAATCGCAGGTCTTGGATGCAGAATCTCAGTTATATGATTGTGGAGGGAGGAACACCAGATTCCTCGCAACACAACCCTAACCTGGCTGAGCTTACCCTACAGAGTTTAAGGCAAAAAGAAACCAGAAGGGAAGTCACACAATACCCTGCAGGTATTGGTGCTTGAGTAAGCCGTATACGATAGGATCAAATATCCTTCCGTTGGTGCAGTTTGGGAATTTGGAGGGGGTGCCGACATACATGTTACTCTCGCTGTCTTACCACTTTTCGAAATGAAGTCTGATTTCAAATAATCATCATATATCTTTTTTAAAAAATGCGGCGATATTCTAATTGAACTAAACCAGTTTTATTTCGATGTTTTCAACCAAGGTGTTTTGAATAGTTATAACTGATTCAATCTTTCAAGAAATTGCTCGCTATGTCTAGCTTTTGCCGAATTTTCAAATGTCTTTTGTTTAATTTCAGTTATAAAATCGTATTTTTTTCCGAAGTTGAATATGCAGTATTATTTTTGTCGTAATGATAATTTTTAGTTTATTTAGAAATTTTTGTTTCCTAGATGTTTTCCCACTCAATTTATGATTTATAATTCTATACTCTTGCAATACTCCTGATAAGGTCAAAAAGTATTGTTCTTCATATTCTAGAGTAATTAAATTCTCTTTGGCACACCTTGCTTAAAATTTTGCTGAGAAATCTGCTATTTAAAGATATCTGTCGACGCTCAGAAATTTCATTTTTCTGGCAATAGGGGAAAATTAATGTGCTTAGAAGATAAAGGTTATTTGCGTCACATATTTGCGTTAATCTTGGAGAAGTGATAAGAAATTTAAAATTAATAAAGCAGGCGAAATAGAGCATAAATTCTTCTTGGAGGTAATAATTGCGTACAATAAATCATTAATTAAATGTAAATCTTAGAAAATTGAACAATAAATGCCTTATAGAACTTGTTTTCACTCATTATTATGTTTCAATTTATTTTTATCTTAAGTGTTGCAATTTATTTTTAATCTCATGTGTGTATTTACGTTTTTAAACTTTTAAACTCCTACTGTGTCTTTAGAAGACTCGGTACTTGCGTGTTTTGACTTTTTAAACCTTGCCTTTTAGAAATGGTTTTTTAACCCTTTGAGTGGTTACCTTTAAAACCTCAAAAAAATTGCATTTAAAGTGAATAATTGGATCTTAATTGTATTTAATCAAGTGTCTGATATCTTAAAGAGTATTTCAACCGTGGTAGTTTGAGAAATTATACTCATGAACATGATTACCTGCTTTAGAGCGCAATATGAGAAACGGAAATATACGTCTGAAATGCTTAGAGGGTCAATTTTTTAAAACGACTATTAGTATCATAGTGTGTTTTAGCGCTTTTGTGATTATGCGTTTTCGTTTTTAATTATATATGCGTTTGCAAAAATTTTATGATTTTGTGTATTCTCTGTGTTCAGCTTTTTGTTTTCTAGTATATTTTTTATTTACTCCTTGTGGCTTTTGTCTTTTGTGTGTTTGTTGTGCATTTATAGCATTCTGTAAATGGAGTTTTCTCTGTACTGTGCTTTTCTTTAAATAAATAAAAATAAAATAAAATTATACGGCTTCATTGTTTAATATTTAGAACTGATAAACAGTTAAGACACAAATTCCCCGACATTCATTTTGCTATTCCAAACTATTTATCAACTTTTGCTTCTCAAGCTTAATGTAGCTTTCACAGAAATGAAGGTAAAGAATCACTTCCAACTCGTAAATTTAAAGCTATGAGATCTTAAAGTGTTGGCATTGCGAGAGATGTTTCGAAGATATTTTCACGTTGGTAAAAGCTTTTATTCCAGCGAAAAATGAGGTAGTTTCTTAAATCTTTCTTTTTTTTCTGAAAAAGTTATTTCTTTCTATTAGCTCAAATAGTACGTAATTTTCTGTTCCGCTCTCCATAAAGACAGCTCACCTACTTTTTACGATGAATTTCTTTCTTTATCAAACAAGTTCACTACAGACTGAAACAGTTCCACTATCATTCCGGTCGAAAGGGCAGAAAAAACTTCCCGCGAAAAGAACTCTGATCACTTTTGGGCGTTTCTTGTAAGTAGAGACCCACTCTGGAACTGTTTTTCTGCTCAACTTGTTTGTTCCTTTCTTTCTAGAGACGTTTAGCAGCCATTATTTTACTCGTACAGTTGCGATACTTTCCTATGATTGAAGATGTAGACATTTCAGGAAAAGAATCTCCAATC
Source organism: Araneus ventricosus (assembly GCA_013235015.1). Lineage (NCBI taxonomy): Eukaryota > Metazoa > Arthropoda > Arachnida > Araneae > Araneidae > Araneus > Araneus ventricosus. The sequence goes on along the minus strand of BGPR01003273.1, from coordinate 124,858 downwards.
ATTTGAAATGCTAGTGGAAATTTACAAACACTCATAAATTCTTATTTGTTTCTTTATCGTTTTTAAATTCGAGAAGAAAACGAATGAAAAATAGGTAAAACTTTACCCTTTAGATTACGCATAGAGTTTCACATGGATATGTCACCTATTTCGTGAGGACAAAAATGATTTCATCTAGTTGTTAGACAGCCAAACATTATCTGAAATCCGTAAAATTCCTATAAAAGTTTCTAAAACCATTCGGGTTAATCCCTATTATTCGGGTTAATCCCTATTATTCGGGTTAATCCCTATTATTCGGGTTAATCCCTATTATTCGGGTTAATCTTCGGGGTTAATCCTCTTTGTTCCATATAATCTAATAAAGTTTCCACGGATTGTAGAGCAACAGAATGAGAAATTGTATTTCCCTCATTTAGTACATCGTCTGCATCAGTACTAGCTAATTCTAAATTATCAATTTTTGTAGGATTTCTAATTTCTGTTTAACATTTAAAACGTTTCGTTTTCGTCTCACACCACTCATTTTTACCAGTAAAAAATTTCACGCTACTATCTAATTATAAGCAAGACGCAAAAACTAAAGGAACACGTGTGAAAGTGAAAGAGGGCGAAGAATTTAAAGAATGACGTGTCAGGAAAAAGCGTGTTCTTACGAGAATGAGCTAGCAGGATGATTCATTTCTTGGAAAATTAGGGATGGAACCGGTAGAGATTGCACGTGGAGGAAGAAAGAAAAATCTATTCTTTAGCCTCCGCCGTTATGGCTCACTAGTTTCACGGAATGAATCTCTCGATCGAACATCAGCATCGATTTTACATGCAGGATAAGCGTGAAAATGTTTCTCTTTAAATTTTTCTGTGAGTCCGGAATGAGCACGGGTAATAGAGAGTCTACTGTATTTCCAAAACAATTTTTCGAAATAATTATTATAAACCGAATAATTACAAATGCCAATAATAATAATTTGAAAATAATTAGAAGTGAATCAAATGGTATAAAATTTCAATCATATGTTTCAACTTGTGAAATTAACCCTCTGAACGGTTTGCTATTTTGATGTACTAGCTTCCAAGTCTTGAAAATTTGCTTTTAAATTGAATAATTTCACCTTTATTGCATTTAGTCAAGTCTCTGAAATCTTATTTAAATCTTCAAGTCTCTGAAATCTTATCTGAATATTTTATTCATGGTAGTTTGAGAAATTATACTCATGGACATGAGTACCTGCTTCTGAACTCAATATGAGAAACGAAAAAATACGTATGAAACGCTTAGAGGAGTAAAATACATTGTGAGCTTAAAACTTCGTTAACGAACACCTTAAATGTCAAATAACCCTAAGGCCTGTTGAGAAATTTATTCAGAACGGCTGGACGAAACTTTGTAAAGAGGGTGCTCACAGTTCCACAAAAAATATTGTACTGTTTAAGGAACAATAACTCATTTCCAAATGAGTTTGGTGGAGGTGGTTCCTTGAAAGACATTTTTTCCTTGAAAGACTAATTAGAATAAAATTCCATGTCCAGTTTTTCTGAAGAGAATGATGCCCAAAAATGAAACTATACTTTTAAGTTGAGAGTTATTTTCTAGTTTATTATATTCTTTTAATTTGTGAATTATTTCAAATTAAAAGAATATAATAAACTAGAAAATAACTCTAGAATTTATGGTATACAGTTACAAGTAATTGTAATATTACTTAAGCAGTGTAATTTTATTAAAAGTATATTAGAACATAAAATAATTTCAATTGAAACTGGATTTGAATATGTCTAGGGCCTCTGAAAAACACAATAAGCTCGCTGGCAGCCACTCTCTCAGACGAAGTTTTGCCTTTCTGATATGGAGAATCTTCAAACAGTCGTAGTTAATTGTTTCGATTTCCTCGAAGCGCGAAAATATTGTTACAAACATGGAAAGTCGCTTCCCATCATTGTGAGTTTCATGGTTGAAAAGGGAGTTTTACAGGGGTAAGTATGGGATGACGGGCAGTAGCCTTCTAGACCCCTGACCTTGGCGGCAAACTTGGCGACCATCTTGGCGAGAAATTTGGATACGAAATATGGGATCTCTAAGGTTCTGGAATCTTCTCGATATCTCTATTAGGAGAGGAGATACGCTTGAATGTACTAGATGATTCCATGTGACGTCACGGCCTGCCGGGGGAGACTATATAAGGAGAACGCTTGGATAAAGGAGGCAATGTTGATCGACTGGGATCGCCTTGGAGTGCGAACGTCTTAGGAGTTATATCCGCTGTGCGAGCTAGTAAGCTGTTATACGCCGAGCGATAGTAGTATCGATCCCCTGGAACGACTTTAGAGTTTTGTCTGCAGTGTGAGCTAGGAAGCTGGTGAGCGGAGCGCTATTTAAAGTGCTGTTATTGTCGTTATTAGTTATTTGATGAGTGTTTGTGCTGCTAAACCTCAAACTGCTGAACTGTTATTACCTGTGATTTGTTGTCTGTTTACGTTGCTAATCTGTGCAAGAACTATTGTTTCCTGTACTTGTGCTACGTGTTTTCCTGCATATTGGTGAATAAACCTTCATTCTCCATTATCCTGCGTGTTGGACTGTTTACACCATGCACCCACAAAAAGATTTTTTTAACATTATGTTCATCAAAATCACCCATTTCTTAAGATCAGCGGGTTATAAGTTAGTTTAAATTATGATAAGTTGTTATGATGAGTTATTTTAAAGAATATAAATTTTCTCTTACACAACTTTTCCTGGCTTAATTCAATCTAAATATTGTTAATATCACATGTTAATTAACATATTATAATAATACAAACGAATGGATTACTTAAATACTAAATTATTTATTTTATCCTTCGGTTTTACAATTTTTTAAAATGTATATTGTATTTTTACACATATATTTTAGTGTTATTTAAAAAAAAACTGTCTTTCCTGGAAGTTTTGATAATCCGGAAGATTTTATAAGAAACTTAACGGGAAATGCCGGGATCTGAAAAATATCATATAAATAAAAACTTCACTTCTCTGGAACTTTCCTTCACTAAGAGTCTAAATACAAATAGAACAGTTTATCCAAATATCTCACGAACTTCGAAAGCCTTGTCCACCGCGCTCTCAATTTCGCTGCATCAACGATATATTTTAGGAAACATTGTTTTCGTCTTCATTTCTTTCCCAGGCAAGAAAAGCATATTAGTTCCACGTCGGAATTTTACTCAAGCAATTTGGATGGGAGTCTGACCTTGAAGACGGCAGCGAAAATTCTTATTTAGCTTTGCCCGAGGGAGGATTCGCGTCAGAGTTACAAAACAGGAGAAGTTTTCTCCATGAAGTTTGGAAAGCGACTGTCAACAGGAAAACAATGTTTGATTTGTGGATGTTGTGGAATTTGTGCTCCAAGTTTTTAAACGTCATTTATTTGTATAAATAGAATTCGCAGCAGCATTAGTGTCGTTTCGTTCACTTTTTTTCTTTTCAAAAGCTAAAATTTCCTGGCTAATGACTAACATTAGGTACAAAAAGGACAATTTTTATGCAACTCCCATCAGAGCTTTCTCTCTAAAGAAGTATCTGTGGATAATATTTTGTATTAATCCGTCCTGTGGAAGCTTTAACTGTTGTACCAGATTTTGGTAATATAAATGCAAGTGTAATTAGGTATATTTTCGTTCAAATACATCTGCTTATCTAAAATTCAAGTGTAGAAAAAAAATATACCCAATATCTTTTTCAGAATCTTGTATTTCTAAAAATAAAAAAGGATATTTTGTGTACATAATAAAAAAACTTTCCTAAAAGCAATGATTTATTGTAAATTATTTATTAAATTTAATTCAGTTTAATAATTCAAGTTTTCTGGAGACCAAGTCTATTGATCAATTATAAATATTTACAATATTCATAATTTGTTTATACATTTATTATAAATTTATATATTTATTACTAATTTATATATGTAATAATCTCACTTAATTTTATTCCAAATTCTAAAATTATATATTTCTAAATCTTAATGTATTCCAAAATCACTTTATTTCAACTCCAGTTTCGTTCTATTTCCCGCTCTGGAGGTATTAAATCTCGCGTTTTCACATATTTATTACTAAAAGAATATTCTAATTGCTTCCACGCGCCAACATAAATCGCGAATTCTTTTCCAGACTTTTCCCTAAAATACATGCATAATATAGTAAAAATAGCTATTATTCCCTTCACTTCGATCACATGTCTATCTGTTAAATCCCTACCTGAGAAAAAGCAGAGATTTTCTATTCACTTTTGGCTTAAAACTTAAAGCATGATGTACCAAATGGTCTTACCGTCCAGCCGAAGCATACGGAAAATCCGGTGACCCGTCGAGCGAAACCTGCTCTAGCACAGAAACCAGGGGGGGGGGCAAACAAAGCCACTTCTCAAGTGAGCGACCCGGCGCTAAACTATCCACAGGCACACCAAGCACAAGGCCCAGACGCCAAAGGAAGGGCAGCCAGTAACCCACGATCAATTAAAAAGAACAAAACAATGCACAAAAGAAGAAACGCGTTCTAAAGAAAATATAAATAAGATATCCCTGTGTTAGAACAAGAAAAGGTACGAGAAACAACATCAAATAAAGTTTCAAAACAGAGAACATTTACGTCTAATGTACCAAGGAAAAGCTAACCCAGAACCAATAATTTTAGTCCAAAATGTCTTAATGAACATCGCCGAAGTATCCGACGATGTTCGGGGTACGGTTGGAACTAATTCCTATTATGTATTTTGAAGAACCAACTGAATTAATTTGTTGTAATGATGTCATTAATGTACATCCATATTAGCTGGATAAAATAAAATACAAAATATTGATACAAAATACTAATACAAAATACAATACTATGAAATACAAATTCAATACGGACAACAAAATGAAAGAACAGGCAAAACATTTTCCAAGAAACTGAAGACAACTCGTCGCAATTCCAAGACATTAAAAATCAATGGCGAACTAGAATTCAATCTCTAACACCAAAGCCCTCTCTACCACTTAAGATCATAAAGTGATCAAAAGAGTCGTCACCGATGTCTCAGGCGATGTTCGGGTGTCAGCCAGAACTAACTCCTATTTTAATTATTAATGGAGGAACTAAGATAATCAATTACCATAATGTACATTCATATTACTTGGTGAAATAAGATTCAAAATACTAATACAAAGTGCACAATACCAATACAAATACAATACTATCAAATACAAATTCATTACAGACAACAAGATTAAAGAACAAGCAAAACATCCACTACACTTGAAGACAATCCATCGCAGTTCCATAACACTATAAATCAATGACGAACAAGATTTCCATCTCTAACACCAAAGACATCTCTACCACTTAAGATCTTAAAGTGATCAAAAAGAGTCGTCACCGATATCTCAGGCGATGTTCGTGTATCAGCCAGAATTAACTCCTATTTTAATAATTTATGAAAAAACCAAGATAATTAATTATCATAGTATTAAAAATGCAGTCTATTCTTAATTAAAACATATACAATATAAATCTTGAGCATCTGACCTTAAATACCGATTCCATACAAACATGAGTTTAAATAATTAAAATGTAAAACTGTTGCACTGCATAGCTAAAGAAGAACAAAGACGACTCTTCCTTGATCTATGGCCCCAAAGAGACCATGGCGTTCAAGGTTTCCATCTCTAATTCCTCCATTTCCATCATCTCACATAGTTAATATAACACTCGATAAATATGTTAAAAATAATGTCTATAATCTTTCAAATCCATTCCATATTTCCAACAATATTTAAATGGCGATTAAAATTGGATCGATTGGAATAATTTAATAATTATCTAAATTGGGAGACATTGCCATGGTCTCAAGAAATATAATACATTATTAATCAGAATATAATACATTAAAAATCAGAACAATTTAGCAAAAAGTTTTAACGATTAACCAAGATTACATGTACAGTACATAAAAGGTTAAAAACTTACACAAGTGCAAAACAAAGTAAAGTACCCAAAAGAAAAAGAAAATAAAAAGATTAAGAAACAAAGTTATAAATGCACGAGGGAAAGCTCCAGGACATCCTGGATAATCATCTTGAGCCCAGTCTGAGCTGAATGATGATTTACAAGTTCTAAAATGCCCTTTGATAAAAAGTCTGGTGTGAAAAACTTTGATCTAACAGAATGGTACCTTGGGCAACCGAAAATATAATGCGATACTGTGCCAAAGTCCGTACCACAAATGCAAAGGGGGGACTTCCCAAAAAATCTGTTCTGGTGTTGTGGGAAGCAACCGTGTGTAGTCAAAATTTGATTTAGGAAAAAATCACCATAACACTTCTTTGTATTTACAATTGGCATTAGGCCATATAAAAATCTAGAGTTGAGGGAAAACTCCCATCTCTTTTGCCATTTTGAGAGAGTGTCATATTTTAGGTTATAATTTAACCAAGATTTTGGAATACCTAAGACTTGTTCAATTTGGTTTTTCCTAGTAGCTTCTTTTGCAGCAACATCTGCTAGTTCATTCCCATAAGTTCCAATATGGGCCTTAACCCAATAAAATTTTACATATTTCCTATGCTGTAAAAGTTTTTTAATGTCGACAATAATTTTGGAGTAAGATCGGGGTGACTCCAACGCCCGGAGGACCGATTGGGAGTCTGTATAGATTCCAATTGCTTCATCTTCACGTGTTTTTTGTAGGGCCATAAAAATAGCATAGGCCTCAGCGAGAAAAACTGAAGCTTCATCGTTAAGCCGAATTTCACATTGCCAAAGAATGTTATCCCTCTGATCTAGACAAACCACACCGCTACCAACTCTGGCATCGAGCTTCGACCCATCTGTAAAGATATTTTTAGTTTCCTTAAGTGGGATATCACATGCCCTCCAGTAAAAAGGTAAGCAGTCCCAGGGTGGGAATTCAAATATATTAACATTATCAAAATCAGATGAAGAGTAATCCTTTGATCCAATTGTTACTTTGAGGTCTCTGTTAAACATTTTAAATTGCAAGTGAACTCTCTCAGCAAGTAGGTCCAGCGGTTCCCATCCCGTTAGGATTTGCAGCGCTTCAGTAGAAACTGTGGTATAAGTTTTAGCGATTTTTAGTAAAGCAAGTCTCTGTATCTGTAAGAGTTTCTTATTGCATCTTGCTGTGCCATCGTACCAAATTTCAGCACCATATAATATTAGTTTCTCTATGGCCACTTTATAAATTTCCTTAAAAACAGGGGGGGCAGCTCCCCATGTTTCCCTATACAGACGATTGATCTTACTCTGTAAATTTATTACCTTTTTTTTTAATTTCGTCAAAGTGGGAAAGCCAGTTATGTCTGATATCAAATGCGATTCCTAAATATTTTAAGATCTTGACACATTTAACATTTTTACCGTTGATTTTTAGCCTAGGTATATGAGTAATTTCTCTCTTAATTGGAAGGACAATAAATTTGGATTTTGTAGGGTTTATAGCCAAACCAAAGTCTCTGGCCCAAGTCTCAATGACTCTAATGGGTGCTTCAAGATTACGGGTAAATTTATATGACGCTGTTTCAGCCGATAAGAGTAGAATATCGTCTGCAAACATAGTGCAGTGGAGATATGGGTTTTTATCCCCCAAAGCCTCAAATCTCCTAAGAAGTCTGTCCGCGATGGCAAGCCAGAGTACGGGACCAAGGGATGAGCCCTGTGGGATACCCTTAGAATAAAAGTATTCAATATTATTTTCTCTGTCTATAATTTTTCTTTCAGAAAGAAAATCTTTTATGATATTAATCAGATAAGGTGAGATCCCATCTTCAATCAAGCAGTCGATAATATCTTCCCAATTGACTGAATTGAAAGCGTTGGACATGTCAAGTGACAACGCAAGAGGAACTAATTTAGAAGTCTTTGCATTTTTGACAAATTCAAGAAAGTGGTCCATAGCCAATGCCGTACTTTTCCCCTTTCTGAAGCCATACTGATTACGGTGAAGTTTTTGGCCCGTTTCCAACTCGTAGACAAGTCTTTGGGTAATGACCTTATCCAAGATCTTGCCCCAAGTGGGCAATAAACAAATCGGTCTGTAGGAAGACGGTTGGCTCAGAACTTTGCCTTCTTTGGGTATAAGTACCACTTTTGTCACTTTCCAACATTTTGGAAAGATCCCTCTTTCAAAACATGTATTAAAAATATTTGTGAATCGAACCAGGTCAGTTAAAATCATCTCACCCACTACACCGTGCGTCAGGCCATCAATACCCGGTGCTTTATTTGGGCTGATGTCTTTTAGAACCATTTTAACTCCTCAGGAGAAACCGCTGGAAAGTCATCGCTAAAGGAGACAAAGCGAGGTTGCAGATGATCAAGTGGGGAGAAATGATAGAAAAGAATAGTTTGCATACTTTGTTTAAAGGTTGTGGTAAAATTCCCATCCGCCAATTCAATGCATTTCAGATCTCCAAGAAGATTAAAGTTGTCTTTAATAAGCCGATAAAATGAGTCGAAAGTGTTTGTTTTGACGATACTTTTCAAAAAATTTCTGAATGAATTCTTCTTGGCCTCAAGGATTGACCTTGTATACTTTGCCAATTCTAATTTGTAAATGATCTGTCTTTTGGTTCGTAAAGCCATAACTCTGGTAGCTTGGAACCTGCGTCTGAGTGCACGAGTTTTACTACGTTGAATCGCCAAATCTATGTTCCACCAGATAGCATTTTTTTTAAACTTTATTTCTAGATTTTCTTTTGGTCTTGGAACATATTTCTATTAAACCGTTTTGTATATATTCAATACTTTCTTCAAAATCAATGCTTTGCTCAGTGCATTTATCAAGGAATTTGCTAAGATACATTTTAAATTCAAAAAAGTCGATTTTGTCCAAGGACCATTTCGTTGTCCTAAAACTTCTCTCAGTTGAATCAGGTGACAGAAAAAAGTCCATGATCTGATGATCGCTAAACATAGTACGGTCATCTATTTTCCAATCCGAAATCCCGTTAATTCCAAAATTCTTAATAAGTAAAAGATCTATCCAGCTCTTGCCAGCATGTCCCACAAAAGATGGTAGGGAGTTATTGTCATTTACGACGGTCAGATCAAACTGATTAATGAGGTCCATAAGTCTGTCACCTCTCTTATCCGATTGAGTTGGTCCCCATATTGGGGATTTAGCATTAAAATCTCCTAAAATAAGCGTTTTGACATCCTGGTTTTGAATCAGAACAGGAATCAAATTATATTAATTATTATATTATTATCAAGTCCTCCTCAAAAAGCATGATGTACGTACATTCCGTCACTCTCCGATAATAAAAATGAAATTATTTAATAACTCGGCCTGTTTAATCATTTAACGACTACAATAACGAATACATTTTATATATATATTTGAAATTAAGTAATTTCAATTAAATTTTTGCTGCCAGCTTTCCTTTAAAAAATAAAAATTCAAAAGATTAGTAAACTATAGATTTAAAATACAGTGTGGGCACAAGTTAGTTTTTCAAAAAGAATGCTTTTTATGCAAGGTTTTACAACCATACATGAGAGTATACCTGATTATAAGATGGCGATTCATACATTTTGCCTTTTTCATAAATGCTCGATGTTTCTGCCCTTAATAACTCTGAAAATGTCCCATAGGTAAATCAGTTTTTGACAAATGTTTGTTAGCATATTCAAGTTGTTGAAACCAAGAGCAGCTCAACTAGTGCTTCTTATTGGGGCCATTTTCTGATATTCTCAACAGAAAATTCGCTGTACTTGCGGATTATTATCTTCTCTCAACATGGACCTTTCCCTGCCTACCTCAAAAGGTTTCACCTGTCTGACAGCGATTACTGCAGTTGCGGTGGAATTGGCGCGGCACTTCACTATGCCACGGAGTCTATTTATACAGTGTCTTGGCATATGAGGAAGCCAGCGCAAAACTTCGAACAAGAATAGCTGAAAAGGGTAGACAATAACCTCGTCTCCAGGCAGAAAATTCGTGGGATTATCAAATTCATGAGCGAAAACAGAGATCTTTTCCGGCCTCCCTAGCCTTCAACTTCCCAGCCAGCTGAACTAAGTAGCTCAATCACCGGACATTCCCCCCTTCAAATAATAGAAAGGTATTTCAACACCTAAAGAAAAGAAGACTATTGCGAACTAATAGTGTAAAAGTGAAAATGCCTGTGCTGTACATAGTGTATATATTTCCTTCTTTCTGTTTATTGTGTTTTTCTTTTTCTTAAATAAAATTCCCGTGTCTTGCCTATCAAACCGTTCAGTGACCGGTCTGGTCACGGGTACGGGTGTAAGGAACGGCGTTCTGTTCTGTACTTGTGGAATAAATTTTATAAAACCTAAGATATAACCTCTTTTTTCCTCTGTACTATTATTCGTCTCTAACGTCACGAGAATACAGTTAGAATTATAAGCAAACTCAGACTACATCTAACCTAGTTGTGGATTTGAAATACGTAGAGCTAACTATCCGTTGATATACGAAGCCTCGGGCAGGACCCAAGGCCGCAATGTGCGTTCGAAAAATCAGTGCTCAAAGTGTCCTGCAATTCACACCGAAGCTCGCAGCTGGCTGCGTTCTTCATCGACCCGTGAGCCCAATGATCCACTACTCAGAGTTGTACTAATTTTATTGGCCAATCGTTTCCGGAAGGTCGTACTGCGTTTGAGAATGCGTTCAAGACACTTCCACGAGGGAAGCGGCCCCACGGGGAGGTGTGCATTGCCACCGAAATGGTACTTTGTAATTAATATTCAGCATTTGTTTCAATTATGAAGTGTGTTCACCATTTATTTCCTTTCCTATGATTATTTTATGAACGATTTTCAATTGCGCTTACAGATTTATGATTGAAATTATGATATTTGTACACGTTAGGGATATTATAATATAAAATAAATAAAATAATATAAAAAAATTAAATCAATTCGTACTTTAATAATTAATAGTTTAATAGTTTTCGAGATATAATGAAAACGTACTGCGCATGCGCAAACATATGGCTAAAATATGGGGGTACCTCGATGATCCCATGGGCCAACCATATATCCAAGAACCAAGTCTGTAATGTTAATAGTTTTCGAGATATAATGAAAAACGTACTGCGCATGCCCAAAGATATGGCTAAAATATGGAGGTGCTTCGATGATCCCATGGGCCAACCATATACCCAAGAACCAAGTTTGTAATGTTAATAGTTTTCGAGATATAATGAAAAACGTACTGCGCACGCGTCATGCAAAATACGAAATGACAGACAAACAGACAGACAAGAAAACGAATTAATATTGCATTGTCATCTAGTTATGAGCTATGTTTAAAGTTTCAAGTCTCCAGCTCATCTGGAAGTCAGTTTAAAAACGATTGCAAAATTTGAACAAGATATAGGAAGAGTGTGAACTAATAGTAGGAATTGAACAAGGACTTTTAGATGAGTCGAGTCCAACTATCTAAATTTAAATTGCTTTATTCTCGTATCTCAAGTCTCTTCAATCGGGAAATTAACGTATTGCAATTACATCAGTTAGTCTATTTGCAATCCTTAGCGAAATAATCCGCTCGCGTTTGTCAATAATCGCCATCCGCAGAATGATGCGCTCACAACGATGTTCACATATTACCAGCTGCGGGTTTATTACTGTATATAATTGGGGTTACCATGATTTTGTTAGCTAAAATCCGGACACGCCGGGAGGGGTGGAGTGTCTTGGGGGCTTTAAAGTATAGTTAAAGATTCCAAAAGCAGCCGACGAATGACCCTCTTTCATAATAACACTAGCAAAGAGTTTGAAGATGTGAAAAAAACATTTAAGGCTTCAGAACTCAGTGAAGATGCAATTTTTATTAATGTTTGGTAATTCAGAATTATAATAATGAAGAACAGAATTAAAATAAAACTGATGAAACTTTTAATTTTCATTTTGTGCTGGGGTCTGGTTAAGGAGGCTCATCCACCTTTTCACCAAGAATTAAATAAGGAACATTTTTCATTGGTGGAATAACGTTAAGTTTTTCGAATACATCAGATTTTCTCAATTGCAACTAAATTTCTCTCTCGGCAAATTCGGTACCGTAAATCCAGACACTTTCAAGATCTGGACATTAGTCCGGTCATGATCTTGAAATCCGGACTTGCTGGACATATGGTAACCCTAGATATAATTGACAGTCGCAATGTGGGGATTTATTTTGCTTCACGATACAAATTTGTTAATGATTTTAAGATAGTGTTACGGCCATTTTAAAGGGACACGAAAACATTAAGACTTCCTCTTTCTCAGATTTAAAGCGAAAAGGGCATATTTCAGGGAAAAACTCTGATGAAGCTCATTATTGACCGAATTTGGCGAATCAAGAAGTTCTCGAAATGTGACCGACGAAGATATTTTGTCAATGCTTTCTCAATTGGTCAAAACAGTTTAGGGGAAAAAAACTGAAGCTGAGTTGCAATTTTGAACAGAATCCACATGCAAAAATATTTATCTTATGTATGTTATTGTTCATTAAAGTCCATGTTTTCCATCATTGGTTATCAATATATTAAAGGACAGTTGACATTTCTTTGAATTTTGAAATCTGTTATAAAATAATTAACTAATGGTCTAAATTTATGAAATTATTTGAAAATATGTTCAAACTCATTTTTTTCGCTACAGCCATTAAATATTAATTAAATTATAAATATCTTGGCAAGAATGTCTAAACGAATGTCTATTATATTCACTGAATTCCCGTAGGACATTTTTGAATAATTGATAACTATTTATTCGATTCTTTGTCTTGCATAGAGCCAAAATCGTACAACTTCAATCGAATATCACTTGAAGATTCCATTCATAGAATATTCAAATCTCGTGGTATGAAAAATTTCTTTATTCGCCTATAATAATATTTCCAGTTAATTCATGTCCATTCTAAAACATTCTTGGGAACTGAAAGCGATGAAATCAATTCTTTGGTTCGTATGATGACAGACTCACATGTCTGAAACTCAAAATCACCTGAATACCATAATCATTACTTGGGAAAGATAATTCGAGTACATTCAAATCATTATGGTGACTTGAAGCCTCTAAATCCAACCTCTCCAATCTTCATATCTAATCTTCATATAATAATTTTTCTAATCACTAATATTCATATAATAATTCTTCTAATCACTAATCTTCATATAATAATTCTTCTAACTCTAATTGTCATATAATAATTCTTCTAACTCTAATTGTCATATAATAATTATTTTAATCACTAATCTTCATATAATAAATTCTTCTAATCACTAATCTTCATATAATAATTCTTCTAATCACTAATCTTCATATCGATTAGTGTCTTGTAATAATGTCACGTTTGCAAACTAAATTATGTCCAACCGAAGTTGCTCATGTCGCCGCCTACATTCTTAGTTTTTTGTAGTCTTTGCAAGCAAGATGAATCTTCAGACAATATTATTTTTCAGTGCTCTGAATTTCACCAATAAAGGAAGAGATGGAATTCGCTGCGAAAACTTTATTTCGTCTGGTTACGCAACTTCGCAGAAGAAGCAAAAAGAAAAGTAACTATCATTACGAAATTCCTATGTCATCCTTATGAAACTAATTATGATAAAAGCTCAAGTCTTTTCGCAATGAATGGGAAAACTAGTTTTAGGGAACTTTCATAAATTTGGAAATAATTTCAATGAAAATTCTAGACAAAGCAGATGTTTTTGAGAAAACATTTGAAATATCTAAACATATCTTGAATGTCATTACAAACTATCGAATGCAAAATTGTTAGACATAAAATATTCGATAGCATAACAAACGATTTGAATCAAACATAACTGAAAATCTTGGAATATGTAAACAAGTGATTGAATTTTTAGGAAACATTCCACGCAGGCTGAAAATACTGTAGAACTTGCCTGACTTGGTCACAATAAAACTTCATTTAACCAAAAATTCAAATTTACAAAAAGTGGGTGTAGGAATCCGTAGAGAAAGAGAAAATGGTCATTTTAAAACTAAGATCGGCATTAAGGATTTATTTGTAATATTTGAGTGTTTTTAATAATGAATGCCCAATAAATGAACAAACAAAAGCAATTTTAATAAATAAAATTATAGTAATTATAATTAAAAAATGAATCAATTTTCAAATAATAATTTCACTAAAGCAGATATTTTAATAAGCAAACACTATAAACCATTTGGAATATAAAAATTGTTCAATAAAACCTAAAAGTAAACAGCAAAATTCTCCTCTCACGTGTCAAAAGTTAAAATTTTTATTAATAATAAATTAATTTTAAAAAATGAGAGATTTTTGAATGCTTCTTTGATTTAATACATTATACAGCAGGAAATTTCTCCCGTGAATAGATGGCCTTAAAATTTATTCGCATAAGATCATTGAGGAACTAAGATACTATCGTATTAAAATAAAGAAAAATACGTTTTATAGTTCTGACTTCGAAGTAACTAAAACGAATGTTATCTTTAGGCGATAATTTAACATTATGTGGGCATTCTAATAACCGCAGTATAAAGCAAGGAACCAGATAAAAAATTCCAATGACCGTTGATTTGAATTAAAAACGTTCGAAATAGTCAAGATCTGCTAATATCTCTAAGATGAAAAGAAGTGTTTTTAATTTAAAATGGGTAAATATCACCCCTTTTTATTAGGAAATAATAAATAGTTTGAAAATATCAATAGTTTGGGAATCAAATATTCTTTCATGGTCCACGGTTTCTGGAGCATTCTAGAAACCGTATACCTAATCCCACAATGCCCCGCAGTCAAATATCGCCTTTCCTAAGCTCTGAAATTGCACTCCAAACAATTTAATAACCCCCGCTGTTTCCGCTTGGGGGCGTTTATTATTTCTTTAGTGAGCTACAAAGCATGAATTCTTGCGACAGTAGATTTCTTAATCTCTTCAATGAAAATATTCTTCAGCCGTGGAATTTATTTTTCGGGGGAAACTAATTTTAGAATATTTGATGTGGACCCGTTTCCTCAATCTTGGCAAAACTCTCATTTAATGGAGCCCTTCTTGGCTATGTTGGTTTTGGTTTGGTCTGTGAAAGGATAAACTTTCGTTCACTTGATAGGATGGATGGAAGTAATTAAAAAACGGGAAGGATCTTTCCTTGGAACTCATTTTGTGAAAAGAATTTTAAATAAGGCACAGCGACATTTTTTATGTACTTTCATCTGCGTGCATTGGAATTATTCGAACGCTGATAATATAAACTCTTAGATAAATAATGGATTTGTGAAAAAATAATTCCTTTTTTACCAGAGTTAGGGAATTCTGAAAATAAATAAATGAAATCAAGCATGAAGAAAATGTGTCTCTAATTCTAAACTACAAACAACATATTGTATTCTGAGGAAGAAAAATTGATTTTCATATCTTCCAAAGGGTCGATATGTCAGTAAAGGTATTAAGATATTTTTTGTATATTTTTGTAGAAGTCTGTCTGTTTTTTTGTTTGTTCACATGGAATTTTGTAGTTAATTTTCTTTCACTTCCTGATGTGCCACATTTTTTTCCTAAGTGTGTATATTTGCGACAACAAAACACATACAAAAAGTATGACAAAAATTTCGATAAAATTTGAATGTAATTATCAATTAATCGACTGATTTAATTAAACTTTTATTCTATGCTAGTGACGCCACCTGATAGTCAATTTAAGAATAAATTAATTTTAATATAAAATCCTTAATAACGAATTATAAATTGAAGGATTAAAAGTAGACAATAATTCAAAGATATGTGTCTGAATTTTAATATACTAATAAAGTGTGTTTTTTAAATCGATTTTTAGTTAAATCGTATGTTAATAGTAAAGAAAAAATTATAAAAAAGTTCCTTCTTAATTGCAAGACGAAATTTAGATTCATGTAGTTTATTTTATTTTTAAATTAAAAATAAATTCTAACAGTTTGTTGTGAGTTGGGATGGGAAAAACCTACCGATTTTAACCGAAAACCGGTTTTTTTTCGGTTAACCGGTTTTTAAGTAATTTTTTGTCCCAGTTATTAACGGTTATTTTTTTAAAATTCATTAACCGGATAAAAATTACGAATTGGAAGATAGGCTCGATTTTAAATTTGATTAGACTAAAATTTACCAAGTTGTGAAGCTTTGAATTTCATCATCTTAGGCCAATCAACGACAACCGCTTCCTCGAGGCGTCTGTTGGTTGGTCTTACTGAAAGAGTCTTTATGAACAGATAAATACTGGCCAATGGATTGATTTTCTTTGAAAACAATATTAATAAATATTTTGTCAAGAAAAGGCTTTTGTTTTTTTATGAAAAAAAGGGTGGCGTTTTCGGTTTTTCTTAAATATCTCGAAAACTATGGGCTCTAGCAAACAAAACAACATTCAATTACAAAATCAAACTGCATGAAATTTCCTACAAAAAGTCTTACTTTTTTTGTAGCATCTATAGTTTAGAAAATACAGGGGGATTCAAAGATGAATATTTCTAAAATTCTTTATTGTAGTGGTAAAATAAATTAAAAGTGCTGAATCTACAACCCTCAGGAAAACCTCATGCCTGTATAATAATTATACATGGGTAGTATTGTATCCCTCGGCCCCGGGGGGGGGGCCTGACAAACCCATTTGATGAACAATATCCCAAAATATCTTACACTGTAACAGTTTGAAAAACCAGTATCTTCGGAAATCTGCTTTCTCGCTGTGAGGAAGAGAATCATTGAAAGTTAAAGAATCCCGCAAAACCCATTCATCAGGTTGTTACTTATCTGTCCAACAACATTCCCCAGTAGTTTACGGAGATTTAGAGGGCAATTTACGACTGGAATTCTGCTCGAGAAATGTCCCCAGACAGCTCTGCATTTTCAGTTGATAAGAGTGTACGGAACGAAACGCTTGAAAAGACTGACCCAGTTTCATCTGTAACGATAATGTATTCTACAGACTAAAAAGTCACGTGGATGCTTTTTACACGCTTTTACTATATTCTCGCATACGATATATAACAAAGAGTAAATATTGTGAGGGTGAAAAAATTCAACAGGTATATTTCCTTAATTCTGCATGTTTCAGGTGTTTCATGAGTCCGAAACACCATTTTTAGAATAATATCTGTCTGCCTTTGAACACGATAACTGAGAGATGAAATTTTGAATGCAGTCTTTTTTGCAGATGCCCAACACATTTTGCACGAATTTGTCTGCCTGCTTAAACGTCCCTGTACATTCCCAACACGATAACAAATATGCAACCAGCTATATAGGTGAAATTACAATATGATTTTCCCCACAAGATTAGTATATACAATGTGCCCACGAAAGTGCTTCTATCCCACATTAACTTGAGAACGGCGACAACTATTGCCACAAACTTGGTGTCTAGGTATAGTAAAGTGACCATGCGCTACACGGTGAGATCGGTTACAGCGCCATCTGGCGGCAAACAATGGAGTTAGGGTTTCTATCTCAAAAGCAATACAAGATAGGGAAAAAAATCAATTACAAAATTGTAGAGCGTCTCAGATTTAATAAGAAGCGACACCTTGAGCGCAATAATGCTAAGAACAAAACGTGTTAAACGCGCGTTTGTTTGGTCGCGATTTCCAACACTCTCACGCCAGAAAAGCGTTACAAAGAAAATAGAACAATTAGTTATCAGCAGATACTTTTATTTTCGGTGTTTGAAATACCTACACTAACGGCTACACCATCGAATCGACGTTTATTGTTCAAAAGATGATCTTCTCTCCTGTTGTCATGAGTTTTTACGTCACACGCTTGGAAAATCGCGACCAAACAAATGCGCGTTTTATACGTTTCGTTCTTAGCATTATTGCGCTCAAGGTGTCTTTTCGTTCCAAATCGAATACCCTCTACAATTTTGTAATTGTATTTTTTCCCGTATCTTGTACTGCTTGCGAGATAGGAACGCTAACTCAATTGTGTGCCGCCAGGTGGTTCTGCAACCGATCTCACCGTGTAGCGCATGTTCATTTTACTATACCTAGACACCAAGATTGCGGCAATAGTTGTCGCCGTTCTCAAGTTCATGTGGGGTGGAAGGACTTTAGTGGGCATCCTATTATGTCAACTTTTTTTACCAAGCATACAAATGGGTTGATGGTCTTTCTATTCGTTTATATGTGATCTCGGTAACTCAAAATCGCAGCAAGTTATATAAGTGAAATTCCATATCTCGTCATACCACCAAAATCGTAGGTCTGTGTCAAATTTAAGAGGCAATCCGACAAAAGAAAGAAGTTTAAAAAGGAATATTCGAATTTTTTACTAAGCTACTTAAATTAACAAAATGCATGTCGTAATGCGTTGGTATACGAGAAAGTCAAGTTGATAATATTCAGACTAGTTAAGAATTTTGTAAAGATGGAATTCTGTAGTAGTTTTTTAAATCACTTCTTGATGTGCCCAGAACTCTGAAACATTGTAAATTTGTTCCTGATGACGCTACAGTATTTTAAAATTTTCAGAACTTAAGTAGCAATGTATCAATGATTCTTATAAAGTCATAAATAGTTTTATAAGACATCCAGACGAACTTTTAAAGGCCATTTAAAATACAAAAAAAATCAAAAATTGAAATTCAACAGCATACTTAAAATTTTATAAAGCAATCTTGGGAAAGAATTAAAGTATTTTTGAATTAGTCTTAGAGAAAAATGAGCTTAGAATTTGATAATATATTTAGTTCTGTTAACGTCTTGTCTGTTCACAGAGTCAAATTTTTGTGAAGGCAATCCTTTTACAAATCAATACTAGTTTTTCTGATAAGTTTCGTGTTTTCTTCTCCGAATCAAGTGGTGCGTGGAAATTTGTATTGTCCTGTTTCCGTTATTTTTTAAAAAAATATCCAGTGTCATTTTCTGGATACAAAAGTAGAAAAAAAATGACGTTCTGTGATATAACGCACTCAGCGACATTTATAAAATCTAACGACGTTATGAATTTTAAAGGCTTTCGTTCACTTAAAATACACAATTTAAGTACTACGAAATATTTATTATTTTAAAAAATGTCTCCTACATAATATCCAATTATAGAGTTCCATGGCAAAAGATGAACATTAATCAAACACAGAATAAGAGTCGTAATCACTTAATCTTAAAGAGTTGAAAGACAGAAAACGAAATTAAGAGTTGAAAAAACAGAATCTTAAAAACAATAAAGGAGATAATACAAACATCAAGGGCTTCAGAAAATTTGTTAAAGATTTATAAAATTTATCTAAACAGAAACTATTAATGTAATTAAATTTAAACCGCGAGGACGCGCAAAGGGGGTGCCCGACACCCCACGCAACGTGAAATGTGGAGTAATACCTACTTCCCTTTCGTTGAAATGAGTCAAACCCATGCTATCTGCCTTTAATGTCACATTCAACAGATGGAACGTGTTTCAAGAAGAATTCCTTTATTTTTTACTTTCTCGTCTACGAAGGACACAAAGGGAAAGTATTCTAATCGTCAAAAAATTCGAACTCGAAATTTTGACGAATCTCCACGTTTTAGACCTCCCCGAGTCAGAAAAACACAATTTTGGAATTATGTATGTCTGTGAACACAATAACTCGAAAACTATCAGAGCTACAGGGATGAAATTTGACACATAATGTGGTCTTGACACATAATTTGTAGGTTTCTATCATATTTTGGACAAAATCCGTCTACGGGAAGTCTGTCTGTCCGCGGTCATTCGATCACTATAACTCAAAATCTTGAATAGCTAGATGGATAAAATTTGGTACACGGTTTTATCGTCATGAATGTAGGTCCGTATGAAACTTTGGGCCAAATCCGTCAAAGCGTTGACTATCTGTCGGTCTGTATAATTTACTTTTGAAAATAATCTCTTCTCTCCACGCTCATGCGTACTGGAAGCAATCTTCTGTGCACGCGAAGGCTATGGAGCGAATTACGTCCGTTTGTCCTTGAGAAGGCAAGAGCGGAAAATCGGTACGCATCTCTTTGAATTTGATTCTTTACCTAGATATTTTTCAATCACTATAATGAAAAACCTTCTGATAGTCATTGGATTCTGGGTGACAGTAGGTTCGAATTTTTTTATCCACACGGGGGGAGGGGAAACGGCACCTTTCTGGGGAAGTATACGAGAAAGTATAGGGGAGAACACTCCCTCTGGTTTTTATTGGAATTTAGCTTCTGGGGTGTCGAACACCCCTTTGCACATTCTCCCATCAGGTTTATTTGTTCAATTGAGTGATCGTATTAGTGACAGGAAAATAATGTTTTCTCGCTATTTAAATTTTATTGAGGAAATATGTGGATTCGAGAATATTCTATATTTTTAAAATGCAGATTTTTACAATATTTTGAAAATGGATAATACTGTAAGTAAAAATCTCAAAAGATTGATGTAAAAGTTTTATCATTATGTACGTAATGTAACTGTATTCGGCCGGTGCATGCATTATCCACTTTCATAAAAACTATTGGAGAAAAAGCCTAAAATGGTCGAAACTATTCTGCAAAATAAAAGCGTATTGCGCCCATATTTATTGGTTCTAAAGATAAAACAAATCAGAATTTTTATTTGGATTAGTAAAAATATGGTTTCCTCTGTACCTAAGAAAGCTAGAAGCAGTATTTTTCTATCCAAATTCTATAACGATTATAATATTGATGACTCATTACTATAAAAATTGTTGAAAACATATGTGTAAGAAATATACTTTTCTTATGTGTTCGCAATGCATTGAATAATATAATGTACTATTTACTAAATTTTCAATCTAATAATTTATTCTTGTATAAAGATAATTGTTTGCACAAATCATTTGGAGCAGATATGGCATAAAGATATTGCTAGTTTTGTTTAAATAGAGAAATAACGAATTGGGGTGTAGCACACCTTTTGCGCGTCTTCGCGTCACTCTTTGTACCGCGAGTCCTTCAGGGTTAATAAACATGTTCTTATATAAGTGCTTGTTTCTAAAACTTTTGATCGGTACAATAAAATGTATACAATTAGGAATATTAACTTACCGCATTAATTTTGCTACGTAATCAATAATGTAATACGACTGATGACTTTATAAAACACCACACTTGAAAGTTCTTGCGGGAATGCCATAAATATTGCGCAGATAAGATGAAGATATTACCAGAAAATATTATGAGCTTTGTACAATAAATAACGATCAGTTTAGTTTAGTTAGTAACTTCTCGTTTGGAATCAAAACGAGGGCTATTTCGAAATAGATCTCGAATTGCGGCCAGATGACGAGTGCGACACCTATACCGGTGCACCACTCTCCGAATTTCCGCACCATACCGGCTGGAGAACATTTGGACCATGACGGCAGACTGAACGTTCGCCAGACCCTCATACACGGAGGATCTTCAGTGGAATCGGGTTTCGAGTCTGGAACCTTGTGGTCTCGAAGCCAAGGCCTTATCATTAAGGCCACCACAGCCTCAAATAGATAAAGCATGAATTTCGTTGCCGATGCTTTGGAATCTTGCTTTTATTTTTATATATAATATAATGTGGAAATAAGACTACAAAATTCAAGATTTGAGAGGATAATATTGAAATATGAAACTTTCGAAGCTTGTTCATTAAAAAAAAGTTACAGCTTTGTATTTTAGAAATCCAAGTTTTTTGTTCGTTCCTGAAATTATACCATCAATATGTTGTGTCAAAATTTATACCAAAAATAACGCCTAGATCAGTAACTGAAAGTCGCATTTATTATTTCCTTGAATGCTGTATCAGTGCTTTTAGTTGTGTTTGGGTGAGAAGCGCAGAATCGTTTGTCTTGTTATATATTGTTCGGGATATAACCGAAATTTTTCAGTGGAACCGTATTAGATTACGACGTGTTATATGATGATATTCCACAATGCTCGGAAAATGTTTGAACGAAGCCCTGTTCTTGAAGTGACCTGTTGTAAGTATGATTACTGCTATTGTTTCTCTACCAACCGCTATGCAATCTTAGATATTACGATTTGCCTTTCACGAATTCGTCATTGTAAAGTAAAGCCTTCTATTCGTATCTCGAGAATATATTTTCTATGCGTGGCAAACTAGAGATTCTACTGGTATCTCCCAAATGAATGCAAATAAGATGCCAGTCATAGACAGCAACTGAAACCATGCAGAGATTACGAAAAGCAATCCAATTCAACCCCAAACCATTTGGAAACAATGGTTTTCCCGACATTTAATACCCTTCGTTTCAACTCTCTTGAAGTGCAAAGGTTTCTGGAATTATATGCTTTTCCTTGATCACCTAACTATTTTAACGTGTGTCCAAGCGTGTTATTCCATTAGTTCAAAGCAAGAATATATTCTTACGCTATTCGAATAATATAATGGC
>BGPR01003273.1:79990-102492 GCA_013235015.1 Araneus ventricosus | reverse complement strand
TTTCCTTGATCACCTAACTATTTTAACGTGTGTCCAAGCGTGTTATTCCATTAGTTCAAAGCAAGAATATATTCTTACGCTATTCGAATAATATAATGGCTTTCTTAAAGATTAGAGAACGCGTTCTAGCCGTACTTATTTTGCAGTACAGCACATTTAAAGGTTCTCTAAAGTGATACAGTTATGTTATGAGAGAAATGAGCTACCTATGGTTTGAAAAAAATAATAGGAACAATTGAGAGTGATTAAGAAAATAGAAGCCTCCGTACATGACCAATGCAAATATTGGATCCTCCAATAAACGATGCGGTTGTTTTAAACTTATTTAACTTTCAAAATTAAGGTAAACAAAATTCTTTTTTGTATAAAATAAATTCTCTTTCATTTACGACAATTCTGTTTTACCTTTTTGGTAGACTTTCAAGGCTCCTTTTCTACACTTAACTTGGCGGAGATGACAAATATTCTCCCAATACTATCCTGGCATTGTCTATAGAATTTTCTTTCTTTCCTGCGTAGTCCTGTGTGATGGAAGAACACTTTTCGTTAACCAAGGTGCTTTTTACTTTCTCGTATACGAAGTATACAAAGAGAAAGTATTGTAATCGTCAAAAAATTCGACCTCGAGATTTTGACGTATCTCCACGTTTTAGACCTCCCTGAGTCCGAAAGACACAATTTTGGAATCATGTCTGTCTGTCTGTGAACACGATAACTCGAAAACTATTAGAGCTACGGGGATGAAATTTGGTATGTCGTCTTTAAACATAATTTGTAGGCTTCTATCAAATTTTGGACAAAATCCGTCAACGGGAAGTCTTTCCGTCTGTATGTCCGAAGTCATGCGAACACTATATCTCAAAAACTTGAATAGCTAGATGGATAAAATTTGGTACACAGTTTTATCGTTATGAATGTAGGTCCGTATAAAAGTTTGGGCCCAATCCGTCGAAGGGTTGACTGTCTGTCTGTATAATCGCATCTCCAACGAATCCGCTATCTCTACTCGCATGCGTACTGGTTTTATCTTACACCGAGCCCTCCGCGTTGGACGACCTTCGGAAATCGTGGTATGACCGGTTTCGCTTATTTTTTTCTCCACTGCGTTTGGGGTTCCTGTTCGTTTCACTGCCTTTTAGCTTATTTTTTTCTCTACATTGTTAGGAGTTTACGAGAAAGTTTAGGGGAGATCACTCCCGCTGGTTTTTCTTCAAACACTGACTAAAGCCACTCAATATGCTGATAGTAGATCTTGTTTGTTATCTGCTGGTTTTGGCTTACAAGTTCAAAGTGGGTTAAACCTTTCATAGCCCACCAAAGAGATAGCAACACCAAGTGACGATCTTCTTTAGCTTATGGTGATGGTGGTGCTCCTTTCCCTATCCTCTACCTACGCATTTGACATTGTTGTAGTCAACCCATTTCTCAGCGCCAGTCACTATTAGGTTCAGAAATTTTCATTCTTGCAATGGGCAACAAAGATAATCATACATTCATTCTCTGCGAACGATTGGACTCGGAAAGTTCGTGAGGAACCCATTCACCCTATTAACTGACTTTCGAACAGCTCGCAGGTGTTGTACGATTGAATGACCAAATCCAAATTTTTCAACGGCTACGGTGGGATTTTATTCCACCAGGGTTTGCTGGACTTCCTCGTCGAATTCAATACACTTTCCAGAACGAGGCTCGTTTTCCAGGCTGCAGTTTCTGACTCTGAAACCACAATTCACACTGGTTTACTCTTATTGCATCAATCACACATTGTGTATTAATATATATCACTATGTCCATCGCGTGGTTGTCTTTATTGAAATCGTAAGTCAAAATATGCAGAATATTCTCCTTTGTCACTTCTATTACAGCTTTGAAAAAACTGTTAAAATCGAACTGTGCTCTTCAAGATTTGTACTAAGAATAAGAACAAGATAAATTTGTGACCTGCTTTTATAGCAAATAGATGCAAGTTGTTTCTTCACTCCCCATTCTCCCTTCCCTTTCCCTCTTTCGATTATATGTCTGTTTTCACCAGTATTAAAAAATAACAATTAAATGCCTCGTTTTTACCAAAATTTATTGAAATGTTTTGATGGTGAAAAACTCGGCATTGACTCGAAAGCACTTTGAAATCGTTGAAACAGTCACCCTCTTAAAGCGAATTCAAAAAATAAGAATTCTTACATATGCATCGGTTTTAATTGCTTCAAGGAACATTTATGCCAAATTCGAAGAAAATAGAAGAACGCGTTTTGTTGAGACTGCGTAACAAACAAATTTACAGACAGACAAAATGCAGAACGGACGAGTTCAAACTGAAATATCGCTTCACTCGGTCAAATAGAAACGATTAAAATTTAAATGCCAACCAGAGAAAATTTATCATTTTATACAAACAATTTTGAAGAATGATT
Source organism: Araneus ventricosus (assembly GCA_013235015.1). NCBI lineage: Eukaryota > Metazoa > Arthropoda > Arachnida > Araneae > Araneidae > Araneus > Araneus ventricosus. The sequence continues at coordinate 100,081 of BGPR01003273.1, read as the reverse complement.
AAAAGATTATTATCTGATAGGAACCATTTATTCTGATTCAATTATTTTGAAATAGATTCCAAAATCAAAGCAAAATATCTAGTAAATAGTTTAACCATTCTGACTGGAATAAAACAATTATTTTCATTGAAATATGGCATTGATGTTATTATATATATATATATATATATAGTTAAATATTTTACAAGCAATTAAAACTCAAATAACATTTTCAGAATATATACCTATTAAACCAATAATTAAAATTAAATATAAATATAAAGTTACCTAATTAATAATCATGCAATGAAATACATAAAGATATTTAGATTATAAATTATTACTATGAAAAAGCCAACTCAAAATTGGAATTCCAACAATCAAATGCCAATATATCTTAGGAACCGATTATGTTGCATTAAATTCAATTTTATAGGCGCCTAACCTACTGCAAAAGCCAATTGTTGGAAAAAAGAAAATGTATAGGAGTAAATCTCCAAAATATATCAAGAAAAGAACGAGAAAATAACTAATTGCTTAACAATTCAATGTCATAACAATAATGCCAAAAGCTATATCCGAATTATAGTTCCGCATTTATAATGAAAAAATTATAACTAAATTAGGTTATATATACTATACTAAAATCTCATTAATAAATTAAACTTGAATTTAATTTTTAAACTCATTATATTATATATATATATATATCTTATAAAATGGACATGAGTGAGATAATTGTTTTATTTGAAAACTGCTAATACGATTTGAAAAACTATTTGAGTAGGATAATTGTTTTACCTGAAAAATACTATTATGATTTGAAAAACTATTTCATTTAGCATAAGATATTCGATCAATTAGATAAAAATCATTTTTGGCTTCTAACAAATTGTGAAAATAAATGGTAGCTGAGAGGTACGTTTAAAAATAAACATAATTTATTGAAGCTACATCAAATAAACAAACATCTTTTTCATATAAAACTAGCTAACTAACACATTACAGAACATCCAACAACTTTTCAGAAACAAAAAACCACTTAAGTTGCATGCATGCACAAATTGTTTTGAATTCCAACTGGTGGCATGATTTGATTGTCCACTGCTCCTATTGAATCATATGTAACAAGTGGCGTGATTTCATTGGCCAATGCGTGTATGACATCACTTGATATTAACCAATAAGAACATGTTTCACTCCCTCTTACATTTAACTGTGTTTTTGACTGTAAATAGAATAAAGAGTTTGTTAACTTTTAATATTTTACTACCTGGGATAACAGCTGGATAAATTAATCATTAATTAAATGTATTTTAATAAATACATAGCTTATTTAATAGCATTTAACTTTAACAATAATTTAATTTATCTTAGAACTTCCAACACAAATCCATCAAGAAAATCTAAAAAAGATTTAACTTCTTCATCCATCCACAATGTATTAGAATTTCACTCGAAAAAGAATGATAAAGACGACAGAAGAAGAATAAAATGAGAGATAAAAAGGTTCCTCATCACGCTTAACTGACGTATGAGTCATAAAGTTCCCATATTTACCTTCCCGCTAAGCATGCCATTAATAAAATGCGAGAGAAGTGTTTTACGAGCTAATGCAAACTGTCAAGAACTTGTAAGATGGACACTTAAAGATCCGAACCAGCAACCTGTTGCTGCGTGAAATCTCTCTCCCAATATTTGTTCCTGTCGTCACCATTCTTCAGCATTCGCTCCGTGATTGAAAAGAAATGAAGTTATTGGGGTTTATTCTGGTACACCCGGTTGGATTGGGAGACGTCGCTTTTTCCGTTGTTAACGGCCGGGAAAAGTGACGTCTCCCAACCCAACCGGGGGTACCAGAATAGACCCCATTGTCGGGTTATGTGTATGTTGGAAACTTTATCGGATATGAATCGAGCTTTGAAAATAGGGATTCGAAAATTAGATGGAAAATTTCTAATAACTTGCATTCATTAATACATGCATTTATTCAAATCTAAATAAATCACGACCGACATAAAAATAAAAAAGCGGAGCAAAAGGTTATTTTATTAACTTTTTTAAAATTCTCTCTATTAATTTAAATCAATTAAATTTGGTTTTAATATAACTCAGTGTAGATGCCAGTTGTTTTGTTGGGCTAATTTTTCTCTAATTTCTAGATTTTTTGAAAAAATATTCTTTTGGTTTCAGCCACGGTAAGTTGGGCATAATTTATAGTATGTAATATTTTCACATGAAAAAGTGGCAACTTACGGGTAAATAAATGTAATGATATATAACAAATATATGATCTTTTATAATCCTTGTTGGCAAGGTGCATATTAACAAATCTTTTTAAATATGGCCACTTTAAACGCTTATATAACTAGTACGAGTGAAATAATTTAACAAAAGATATGAAAAATTAAAAGTTAAAAAATTAATTAAACTTTGTATTAGACAGAATGGCGCAAAAATGCTGCAACTTCCAATAAAATACAAAAGACGGATAGTTTAATACAAAAAAAAGAAGAAACAGAAGATGTAAACAGTAGCGATAAGAATACACCTTTTGCGCGCAAACGCAGTAGCATCCAGTAATTGCATCAACAATATTGTCCATAATTAATTAACGAATCACTATAGAATCAAACAACAAAAATCATGCTTTAATAAAAATTAAAACACATTAAAAGAAAATCATTAGAATAGAAGAAATGGAAGAATTGAAGAAATGGAATTTTTGACTATGTAGTCATTCCCTCGACAGAAAATTTATCCATATTAGAACTCCGGTGGCGAGTGGCCTTTGAAAACGTTCGCTATTCGAGTTCTCTTCCATTTCTTCTATTCTAATGATTTTCTTTTAATGTGTTTTAATTTTTATTAAAGCATGACTTTTGTTGTTTGATTGTATAGTGATTCGCTGGTTAATTGTGGACAATATTGTTGATGCAATTACTGGATCCTGCTGCGTTGGCGCGCAAAAGGTGTATTGTTATCGCTACTGTTTACATCTTCTGTTTCTTCTGTATTTTCTTCTTTCTTGTATTAAAATATCTTAAGTAACTGGACTGTAGGGATGGGAAAAACCTACTGTCTTTTTGTTTGGGTTGACCGGTTTTTTTCCGGTTATTTTTTGTACCGGTTACAACCGGTTATTTTTTAAAAATCCAATAAACCTGTAAAGAAACTGGATCGGAAAATAGGTTCTATTTTAGGCTTGATTAGACTAAAATTTACCAAGTTCTGAAGCTTTTATTTTCATCATCTTAAGAAATTCAACTACAACAGCTTCCTCGAGGCGTCTGTTGGTAGCCGAATTAGTGAAAGATTCTTTATGAGCAGATAAATATTGGTCAATGGATTGATTTCATGTGAAAACAATATTAATAAAAAAAGTCCACAAACGGCTTTTGTTTCTTTAAAAAAAAACCCGGTTATTTTGAGCTGTTATAACCGCCAGGTTAAACCGGAGGTGAAAAAAGCCTGAATAACCGAAACCGGTTATTTTCGTAATAACCGCCATCCCTACTAAACTGATGGGATTTTGTGATCGATTTTTCACTCACTTTCTGGTGTACTAGAGAGCTGAAATTTTGCAGACTTCTGTATTTTCGATGTTAAGGGGACATACGACTGTTAAACCTCGACAATTTTCGATTTTATGAAAAAATTTATATTATTTCCCAGTCTTTTCTGAAAAATTTAAAACAATCCGCGTTAAAAAATTCCCATAATTATGAAAGTTATAATGGAAAATATATCAGTTGTTCAACGTAAACATTGAAAATGGCCATATTTTAAAGCGCTATATCTCAAAATGTGTTTTTTTTATATTGCGCACACAATATCTCAAGAACTATTGAATATTTTTACATAAAAGTTTTGCTGAATTTGTATTGTGCTATGTTTCAGAAATTGAACCACAATTTTTGTGCATATTTTCTCCAACGAAGTTTCATGAGGTGCTAGAAAAGTTGAAATTTTAACTATTTTTAACATTTTATATTAAATTAGTATATAAATTAGAAATTAAATTTAAATGTTAATAAAATGTGGTTCAGTTTCTTAAACAGACTGTTTGGATTACTTAGATACCCAAAATATTGTGTTTAGACCAATATTTTATCCGTAATCACACGCGCAAGGTGACTATCTAATTTTTTCTCCAAAAGCTATACCCATATTTATTACTCTTTCAAATAAATACATACCAATATAAAGGTTTGGAAATCTGTGTACTATAAGAACAAGAACAAATATTTTTCTAGAAAAAAAGTGAGTTTGTGATTTGCATTGTTTCAAAGATATAATGCTTCGAACTTAACTGCTTTCCCCAGTTTTTCGAGGTTTAAGAGTCGTATGTCCCTTTAATGCTACCTACTATTTCAATATTTTTATAATTGTCAGTCAATCATTACTTAGATCAAATTTTGATTTCGTATCAGTGGTGCCTCCTGGTGGCCTTTTTAGGAAAAAATTTTCAAAATTAAAAAAATAGAAAGTAATTAAAATAAAAAAAAATGTTGTTTAGTAACCAATAAAAATAGTTTTTTTAAAAAACAGATATGATTTCAATTCATTTCGGCAGAACTTGCACAATGAAAAATGCTGGTATTTGTTCAGGAAAAGTATGTCGTCCCTTGTAAGAATTGTGTCCGAAATTTGATCTCCAGATCTGCAATTCTGAGGTTAATACCACATGTTAAAGTTAATCCACTGAGATCTGAAGTTCCTTACCAATATGCGGATTACCCGTTCCTCTGGGAATACGTGACGGACCAATTAGGGGTACGCGAAAGTGATGTTCCCTATTGGCACAAGATACCCTGCAATATCCATACGATATCTTTACGATGTTGTGAGGTATTCAGAATATCGTAGCAACATCGTGGAGATATCGTAGAATATCTTGTGCTGATAAGGTTAGTAATGGTGAAAAACACATAACATGATAAAAAGGAAAAAATGGTAATGAATTTTGATTACACAAGTTCCTGTGAAAAGTGAAAATTATGCAAGTCTTAATTTTACTGGGTAGAAGTTTAATACCACATGTTAAAGTTAATCCACTGAGATTTGAAATTCCCTATACGCGCACGCGCGGATTACACGTTCCTCTGGGAATACGTGACGGACCAATTAGAGGTACGCGAAAGTGATGTTCCCTATTGCCACAAGATATCCTGAAATATCCATACGATATCTTTACGATGTTGTGAGGTATTCAGAATATCGTAGCAACATCGTGGAGATATCGTAGAACATCTTGTGCTGATAAGGTTAGTAATGGTGAAAAACACATAACATGATAAAAAGGAAAAAATGGAATGAACTCAAGTTCCTGCGAAAAGTGAAAATTATGCAAGTCTTAATTCTACTGGGTAGAAGTTAAAGAAGAGCACCAAGCACTCCGTATTAACGTAATAAAATATTTAATGTTCATAAGACTTTGTCATGGATATATTAATAGCAAATATAATAGTAAGCTTGGCATAGCTTCAGACGCCAGATTATACCTGTTTTCATATCAGCGTAATTTTATAAACCCAGCTCCTTGAAACAAGTTCAAGGATTGCATTGAAATTGTCCTTCATCTCAATCGTTGATTATAGCTGCGAGTAACTGTTAATTTTCATTGTATATGTCATCGCGAAAATAGTTCAATGCTGTTTTCATCTGTTACGATATGGAGTTAATACTATTTATGAAAAAGGATAACATGAAAAAGCAAAAATAAATCCTGCAAATTTTGTTAAATTTATTCCAGACGTTTGCCCCATAATTTAACGTAAGCCCTTAGCATTATTTATAAAAACTTCTCTATACGACGGGATAGCCGGGATGTGGTGGGCTTGACAAAATATACGGAGTCATTCATACCGTAATTTAACGTAAGCCCTTAGCATTATTTATAGAAACTTCTCTATACGACGGGATAGCCGGGATGTGGTGGGCTTGACAAAATTTACTTAGTCATTCACCCCGTAATTTAACGTAAGCCCTTAGCATTATTTATAAAAACTTCTCTATACGACGGGATAGCCGGGATGTGGTGGGCTTGACAAAATTTACGGAGTCATCCACCACTGTAGTCGTGAACGAGCATATAGGCAGTATGTGGTGGATTCCCGAAGGATTCATACCATACGAAAACACCACAATCATACACACAGGCTTGACGCCTGACGCCACCAGTGTGAAGATCCAACCCCAAGGCTATTGACTCTAGAGGCATGCTATGTCGAAACAATCGCGTAATGGTTTTCATCATTCTCTGCCCTGGAGCGGTCGCGTTAGCTCGGAGCTGCTGCCACAGAAAGTCCAAGGACCTCCACCACGGACCACGGGAACCCTTCTATGCCCCAAAGGGCAGAGCAATCCACTCCTTGATTTCGAGGGCCACGAGGTCGCGCCTTCTCCCTGACAAGCCAGAGGCTATTCTCGGAAGGGTGGGTGGGGCATGGCAGTAGAGGATACTCAAATATAAAAGGAGGGTTGGGTTGGGTTTTTTTGGCGCAAAAGCCATTTTTGGCCATGCTGCGCTAAACACTTGATTTTGAGGAACTATTCTAATTTGTCCGATGGACCCACACACAAAGAAAAACAAAAACCAACGGAAAGTACTCAAGTAAGCGCGTAAATACCAATATCACGTAAAAAGTGAAATAAATTAGAGTTTTAAACAAATGTTTTTAACAAAACGATTCCATCAATGAATCTCGAAATTCGGGCAATTCACTAGAATATGTTTACCAGATAAGATACACTGGCACCGCGTGCATGTTGGCGGTGGTTCAGACAAAAGTAAAAATCTATGCGTCAAACAAGTGTGTCCAGTTGTGAGGCGATTCAACACGACAGATTACTTTCGGCTTAAAGCATAGTTTTTTAAACCATCAGTTGGATCTGGTGCATCTTATTTCGATTTTGTTCGGCCCATTTTTTGTTAATTGATTTTTAACGGCTTGTAAAGCATCACAAAGGGGGACAAAATTGTCAACTACTATTGCAGGTCTCCTAGCAGCTTTATCAGCCATCTCATTTCCTATAATTCCCGAAAGCCCTGGGATCCAGCAAAACATTATATTCAGGCCTTTTGCTGTCAAATAAAGATAAAATTCAACACACTTCAGCATTGTAGGACAAAAAAGGAATAATCACTGAAATAAAAGGAATAATCAAGGAATAAGGGCAGGGAATATAGGTTGACTGAGATAGTTCACTTCTAGTTCAGTGTGAACACATACGCGGACACAAACATAATTCCAAGAAATATTTTTATCGATCTGAGGGATACCGAAAAGTTAGTTCTTTTTAACCTAAAATTAATTTATTTTAAGGACATAACTAATAACCATTCCCAATAGATAAAAGCAAAAGCAAACACACAGATCCAATCTTTTCATTGGATTTCTATAATATGAAATGTCACGAACTGTTGAAACTTTCACCCATGCCATTAAACAGCGGTGACCCAGACCTTGAAAAGCATAAAGAAAAGGACTCTCAAACAAGTGATGAAGAAAAATAAAGAAATTGACCTTCCTTTATCGCATCAGTTTGTTCGGTGAGCAGTGTCGCGAGTAAAAGGGACACTCATTGTACCGCTAAGATTAATCGTCTCCGGAGTCAAGAAACAAATTGCCTATTGGTCGTTACTGCCGCTGGACACGTGATCGATGTCTTTATGATCATTAAGACAGACTAAAGAATGCTGTTCAGGTTATATTAAGCGGTATATGATAACCTTTTTCAGGAATTTATTGATTTAAAGTTATGAAGTTTTGTATGCATATGTATTAGAAATACCTTCTCATCTATATTTATATCATATACCTTTAACAAAAACCCATTTGAACAAAATGATATATACTAAAAACCTTTTGAGGTTCTTCAAAAATTTTAAAATTTTAAAAATAAATGTTTTTAAAAAAAGCATTTTAAGTATTTATCAACCTCGAAAAATTTTTGAAAAAAACTGTTAAAAATACATTAACTCCTTTGAACTCATTAACTATTCGTTTTATTTAACAATACATGTTTTAATGGTATTTTATGTGCATATGAGTATGTAGTTTGGATGTAAAATGTTAATAAATAAATTTCACTTTTTTTCCCATTTTTAGCTAATTTTGAAGTTTACTAAACAGTTCATGACAGAGTGTTTACAACTGTGCCTCGACTTTATGGAAAATTTGTCATCGTTTCATTCGTTGAAATTTGCCTTTCTTTCGACTTCAACGAAAATTCTTACTTGTTTGTGCGTGTATGTTTGATTAATCTTCATTTTTACTAAGTGCTTTTTTGGCAATTATCATATTTTTACCTACATGTTACACTAGTTAACTATTTGATCAATCTCTAGGTATTCTCTCGATATTTAATTCATAGCGCTAAAATTTAATGAACATCATGTTTTTTCTAAGATTAAAAAAATATTTAAAAAATTTTGTGGATTATTATTATTTCTAAATTTTAAAATTGAAGTCATCAATTATTAATAAAAATAACAATATTATTTTGAGGAAATTTTTGACCAAATTTATGTATTAACATACTTCATACCATGTACAGTATGGTGGATCGAAAAGTATAGGAAAAAAAATTTTTTTTTGAAATTTTTTTTGGCATGGGGTGGGAAAGTTGTGTCTTAAGTATATTAGTTTATGTATTTTTTTTATTGAAATTCATTTATATCTTCCGGTGCCCCAAGCGCCTCAAAAATAGTTAAAAATGGAATTTTTTTTTAAATATTTACAATTTTTTTTTGTTTTGTTTGAAAATTATTTTTGGCATGGTGTGGGAAAGTTGTGTCTTAGGTATATTAGTTTACATATATTTTTTTATTGAAATCCATTCATATATTCCAGTGCCCCAAAAATAGTTAAAAATGACATTTTTTGGGGGGAAGTTTCTAAAAAAATATTTTCAAAATTTTCTTTAGCGCCGGGTAAGAAAGTTTTTTTATATATATTAGTTTACGTTTTCTTATTATTATTAAAATTCGTTCATAGCTTCTGGTGGCCCGAAAGCCCCCAAAAAGTTAAAAATTGATATTTTTACAAATATTTATTAAAAATTGTGAATTAATGAAAAATATTTGAAAAATTGGCAGATTATTCAAGTATTAAAGTATAAACTTATAAATAATTTTAATTTTATAATAATACATGAAGTATAAATCTAATAGTCAAAGCAATAAATCACAAAACTTATAAAAAGTGAACTTACATCATAGATATTTTAATTCTATTAGTTTGAAGATATACATATTTCTAAAGGATGTAATCCTTTTTGGTATTATAATGCTTGATAAAACTTCTTGTTTCTATCCTATTCAATATGAAACCGTGTCTCTTCTCTTCTTCATATACACCTTCCGACGCTTCATACACTATGCGAAAATATCTTTCTACAGCTTGGGTATTGCATGGATATTTTGACCATTCCTCCGTCTAACTTTTACCTTGGCCTCTATTTCTTTAAATGGCGCATTCATCAAAAGAGGTCGTTCAAAAGGTCCAACTTGTTTTCAGTTAATAAGTGCAAAAAATCCTTTGCTTTAAAATCTATTTTTGGTAATTGAAAAATTCTTATTCTGATGATCCTCTGTTTTCATTTCTAAGGCAAATTAGTTTTCGTAGTGCTAAAGACCTTATATTCTCTCTGTTATCTGTGAGCATTGACAATAGCAAATTTTCAGGATGACAAAAGAAGCTATTTCGTTGAATAAAAGTGTGTACTATATTTCTTAAATTGGGTTCTAAATATCTAAAAAAATGAAATAAGTCTCCAAATATGCAGCACTCCTTCTGTTATGGAGGACTTTGTCTTGATACGGAACCATACACACAGGTTGCATATACCTTCATAATATATGTTGCAAGAATAATAAGATTGCCAGATGGTTTTTCTGTGACCACATACAACCTTAAAATTCTACCTGCAATTGTCGGCCACTTTGAGTGAGCAACTGGACCAGGCTTTCTTAATGCCAGGTCAGAATAACATTCACCACGTGATATCGCTAGGCAAATATCATATAGATATTGCTGATAATTGCTGGGAACCATTATATCTATATTATGTGGCATATTCTCCACACTTATTGAAGAAAAAGGAGCTACAGGTAGCTCCTCGCAGGCTTTGATTGCTTTACCAAGTGGTTGACAAAATTCTTTAGGCCCAGTTGTTGCACCATAAAAAGAATTTAGTAGATGACGGAGAGGTAACTCATTTGTTTGCAGCAAACAAATTCACCATTGTAATGGTCTATTGAGACAAGTTCCATCAAGCGAATAATACCTTCCTTGTGCCCAGTATTAACATTTGTGCCATCGCATCCAAATATGGTTAGCCCATTTAATTGAATATTATGCGATACAAAAAAATTGAGTATTGCTTCTTTTATGCCTTTAGCTCCTCCTGTTGTAGCAGTAACAGGTCCGATATACACAGAATTAGGTTCGTTCACAAGAGTATAATGCTCCTCCTTCGTGTCCTTCTTAATTAGCAGTTTTGTGTTGTCTTTTCTCCCATCGAAATATAATCTGGTTAAAAGAGACCAAGGCACTGTTAACTTAGTAGACTCTGCAACTGCATTTTGAAGCCTTTTACGCTGTCTACGAATTTTATTGCGATCTACCACATGCGAAGCCTCTCCTTCGTGTACAATTCCAATGTCTTGTAGAACAGCACTGGCAAATGAAGCAGCTGCTCTATCTGAAATTCCGTATCGATCATATTCCATTGCTAAGGTATTGAAATCTAAGCGATTTTATTATTGATATTCCAAGGTAATTACATCCGTATCTGTATACAAGGACGAAGACATAGTGTTGAGCTCAAGTAGCTCCATTGATCGAGCATGAGCAGCATCAGCATCAGTTTTTACCATTTTACGTTTTATTCTTTTGTCTTCCATCTGTTTTCTTTTTTCCTTTTCTCTTTCTTTCAGTAGCAATTACATCCAATACTCTAATGACCATTTTCCTTTCTAATATTTGATCTTTTATAAACAATCGCTCAGCAAGTTTAATTTTCATGTCTTTTTGGCATTTGCATGTGTCGAAATTTGTACACTTACAAAATGTGATATCGAACAAACACGATATTTTTTCAGTACGATAATTTTTCAATTTTTGTTGGTATTTTTTATCTTTCCTTTTTCCCTTTCCTCTACGTTTCTCCCTGTAAAATCGTTTTTTTAACACATTTTTAATTTTTAATTCGAAATTTGCATAGAAAACGTTTTTTTGCAAATATTTAAGCATCTTGGGGTACCGGAAAATATGAAACAAAGTTGAAAAATTTTGCATGTATGCTAGTACACTTAAAAGACAACTTTTGTACCCTATGCCGATTATTTTATCCACACTTTGAATTTTCGACCCACCCTAATGTACAGATTTTAAGCCATATATTTTTTTTAAAAATCCTAATATTCTAATAAACACTGCAACAAAATGAATACGAATATTATGCATTTTATTTTTAAAATAATAAAATATAACTTTCATATTTTTTAAAAGCTCTTCTATTTTCAAACATTATTCCTCTCTTAAAACTGAAGTATTGTATCTATTTACACAGCTTCTCCTTTTCTTCCTCTCCACTTAAATTGAACAAAGAGTTGCTCTTTCGCAACATACTTTAGGATCCATTTTTAGAATAATCCGGCTTTACGGGCTCTGAATTGGCTTAAAAGTATTGAAATTCAGAGCTCTTCAGACTCTCGTGGCTTCCTGGAAAAAAGAAGCGCAGGACAGAGGGTTTTACGAAAGCGCATTTATGGTTGCAAGCGACTGCTTTTTCTGGAAGCAGCCATCTGCTATATGCCCCGGAGGCGGAATCTTGAAATGGAGGAAAGCGGGTGAAGTTACCAAACATCAATGCATATTTTCAGCATGAGTTTTCGAAGGTATGCACTCTGCTCCTACTCTACATATGGAGTGGTTTCCCAGTCGAAAATGTTTTCTATGAGTATTATTTGAGTTCCTTCTATAAGCAATAGCTCTTTCGGCGTAACCAAACATCCACAGCTGGCATTATCTCAGCATGAAACCAGTGGGAGTGGCCTCCCCTAAACTTTCTCGTATACTGCTAAAAAATTTGTCATTTCCCCTCCCCTTGCGTGGATAAAACAAATCGGGCATACTGTAATCCAGAATGCAACGAATATCAGAAGGTTTTTCATTGCAGATTATAGTGATTGTAAAATATTTAAGTGAAGAATCATATTAAAAGAGATGCTTATGTATTAAAACTTTATAGCAATATTTATTTTCCATCACACTCCAGCAAAGTTCCGCTATTATACGAGCGAGCGAAAACAAAATAGGAGATAAAACATATCGATCACAATCTCCGTCTCAAGGACAAAGTGACGTAATCCTCCCGCTTGGTACCAGAGATTTATAAGTACGCATGCGCATGGAGATCAGTTTTGAAACGAATGCTTAACAAGTATGCGATTATACAGACCGACAGACAGTCAACCCTTTGATGGATTTGGCCCACAATTTTATACGGACCTACATTCATGATGATGAAAATGTGTACCAAATTTTATCCATCTAGCTATTCAAGTTTTTGAGTTATAGTGTTCGCATGACCTCGAACATTCAGACAGACAGACTTCCCGTTGACGGATTTTGGCCAAAATTTAATAGAAGCCTACAAATTATGTTTAAAGACCACATACCAAATTTCATCCCGTAGCTCTAATAGTTTTCGAGTGATCGTGTTCACAGACACACACACACACAGACACACAGACAGACAGACATAATTCCAAAATTGTGCTTTTCGGACTCAGGGAGGTCTAAAACGTGGAGATTCGTCAAAACCTCGAGTTCGAATTTTTTGACGATTACAATACCTTTCTCTTTGTATACTTCGTATACGAGAAAGTAAAAATATTCCGACCTTTAGTTATAAATATATAGTTCGTATTAAAAATAAATATAATAAAAAAAGAAGTTTGTACTGTTCGTTTCCAAAACGGGAGACTACCACTTCTGGACGATTTTTCTATGGAAAAGAGTGACAGGCAATGAGTAAGATGGTCGCTTTTGGGGAGATAATTGTTAGGTAATGATCGTTGTCCTATTAGGCTTTTTTACTTTCTCGTCTACGAAGTATACAAAGAGAAAGTATTGTAATCGTCAAAAAATCCGAACTCAAGATTCTGTCTCTGTGTGTGTGAACACGATAACTCGAAAGCTATTAGAGTTACGGGAATGAAATTTTTATGTGATCTCTACACATAATTTGTAGGTTTCTATCAAATTTTGGACAAAATCCGTCTACCGGAAGTCTGTCTGTCTGTCTGTCCGCGGTCTTGTGAGCACTATAACTCAAATACTTGAATAGCTAGATGGATGAAATTTGGTATACAGTTTTATCATTATGAATGTAGGTTTGTGTCAAAGTTTGGACCAAATCCGTCGAAGGGTTGATGGTCTGTCGGACTGTATAATCGCATACTTTTAAAACTTATATCTCCTAAACCCTTTGGCTTAGATAAATAAAAATTGGTATGACGGTCCCTAATATTAATTATAGATCTGTGCCCGAATTTCGTTTCAATCGGTTAAGAAAAAGGCGTTCAAATCTCATATTAATTTTTTTTAATTGCGTACTGGAAGCAATCTCTGCACATGCGCAAGCTACGCAGTGATAGCGAACGAGGTCATTTTCTCCTGTTTTCTTTTCGCTCGCGCACGCCCTCGCATTAGCGGGGCTTGCTGGAGTGTGGTAGAAAATAAATATTGCTAAGTTTTAATACATACGCATCTCATTGAATATGATTCTTCGGTTTGGTTTGGTTTGATTGAGTTTACTGGCGCAAAACCATTTTTGATTATGCTACGCCAAATATATGGTCTTGGATTATTCTTCACCTAAATATTTTACAATCACTATAATCTACAATGAAAAACTTTCTGATAATCATTGCATTCTGTGTTACAGTAGGTTCGAATTTTTTATCCACTCAGGGAGAGGGGAAATTACAATTCAAATTTTTAAGAGGTATACGAGAAAGTTTAGGGTTGGCCACTACCTAGCGAATTAAAAGTAACTAACCAAGCTAATTAAAACGCTGGTTTTAATTAGCTTGTTTTTAGTTACTCTTTACAGCAAATCAATAAATAAAAATAAAATGTTTCTATTTATGTACTGCTAACTAAATGTAAACATCTTCACCTCCATTTTTTCAGTTTTACCCTATTTTGGTGAAATCAACTCTCCCTGACGCATGAGCAAAAGCGCAGAAATTTTCCTTATCTGAGAATGATCAGTACAAACCACGCTTTCAATACTTTGCTAAAAGGTAAAAATGAAAATCTTATGAAAAATCGTAAAAGTGTTAGGGACTAGTAAAAATACTGTTCGTACATTAGAATGTTAATCTCTTATATAACATTCATTACATGTAAATTGAATGCTTATGAATTTTCATTTTGTTTCTTGATATATATAGTGGCGCAATTCCCTTATCATGATTTCAGACCCTCACGCTTTTACGATGTGTGTTTGAAATTTTTTGATAAAATATTTTTTTATATATTAATACAATAATAATTGCGTGTTGTTTTACTATTTTGATCATTCCCCCTCCATCTCACTCCCCAATATCTAGAGCGTCCCAAGTTGTTAAGCCATTATAGCACTTATAAAGCTACAACAATACAGTGTTCGTAAGTAATCTGTAGAAATAAGAAAACCAAGGGGTTGACAAAGTTTAAAAATTATTTCCTTTCATTTTTGATTTTATATTTTTAATAAATTTTAATAAACTAATTAGCGAAACATCATCACTATCACACCGAAGGTGATTTCTTTATATTTCCTCGTACACGAATTATACACGAAGAAAACCGTGGTCATCAAACACTTCAGCCAACTGCAGGAGATTTCGGAGAATTTTCGAGTTTCAGACATCCTGTAGTTGAAAATATATTTTTTTGGAATTTTCTGTGTGTCTATCTGTGCGTTAGTAAACGCGATAACGTATCAAAGCAAAAAGCTAGATAGATGGAAATTACCGTATGTAGCTCTGACTAAAACTGTATATCTGTATCAAATTTTGATCGCAATTCGTCTTGAGTAAAACTTACTTTTCCTAATGTCGTGCTCACATTATCTTCAACATACTATATGACAAAGAAGAGCCAAACATCAAAATTTCAGAGCCAATAAACAAACTATCTGTGGAAAAAATGTTTTTCATCCTTTTCAAGTATTTTCATTGAAGCCAATAAAGGACCTTCGATTCTATAAATCATGGACAAAATCATATTTGTCGTGATTATAATAATAGTAAATTTTTTTTTATCTAATTATAAGTAATAACCTCATGGAGTATGCGAGAAAACAAAGAGATGAGCATTAACTCTTTTCGTTTTTTAACTATTCGATTACCAGGGAAATATTGGAATTTATGAAGTCTGTCCAAAAACATGAGGTCTGTTCACCAAAATTGTGACTATAGACGCGTTGCATTACAGCAATGTCTGTGCTTCATCTCTTGACTGATGAGCAACTATGAATCTTGTCAATACCCAGATAGCATTTTTAATTTACAGCAGACTTGCACTGCAAATCTGCAAGCTTTCTGAAAATTTGTCACGACAAGTGTGCAAGTGTGAAACAAGCTTGCAGCAAGTTAACGCAAGACTCGAAGTCACCATAGGACGAACTTGCAGCAAGCTTGCATTGCAAACTCATTACAAAAATAGAGTGCGAACGCAACCCAGGATAGAACTCGCGGCCTACCGGTTTTATTTTAAACTATTTTCTTGATTTCATTAATTTTTTGAGTTGAGAATATGATTTGAAGTCAAAGAGAGAGCGATTTTCAATACTAACTAAGTTTTGTTAGTGGAATAAATTATGAAATTACAGTTCAAAAGTAATTACTTTAAAATAGGACAAAATGTATAAGTTTATTTTTCAACAAACATTGACTGTTTTTTCGGTTTAATTTTGTTTATAAATGCTAAAATTTGAACATTCAGAAAAAGGCGATATAGTTTTCTTTAAAGTGCGAATGCTATATTTAGTAAAAACAGGAAAATGTTTCAAAATTTTTTTTAAAAAAAAGTTAGTTTTTTAACAAATTATCATTGATTTATTGAATTAATAAAAAGAAGGACGGTCTAGGATATGCTATTAAAAATTGGATGTTTTTAAAAACAGAGACAAAGATAATTATCTGTTTCTGCTATCTTTGCATCACGCTTGTTTTGCAATTTGCATTGCAAAGGAGGTGGCGCTAGTTGTCACGGTGAACTTGCCACAAGTTCGCTTCAAGTTTGACGCGTCAAATTTGCTATGACAAGGCAATATCAAGTCAAAATCAAACTTGCTACAAACTTACGCGCTATCTGGGTAGTTGCTGCATCTTTCAATCGTGGATTAAAAACTTGTCGTAATTCTCTAGATTTAACCCTGTGGGATTTTATTTCCAGAGTTGAAAAGCACCTGGAAAAGTTTGCAGATTGTGAAAAATGGAAGTGAGATAAGAAAATTAACCACGAGACTTACTTCCAGTCTCGAAAAAGATTTCTAGGGGCCATGCCAGCAATGTAAGACAAGTATTTGCGGTGTACGTTACGATTTCTAAATAATTTTTAATACTAAACATTCAAAATACAATGAGAAAAAATTCGATATTAGCTTGCTTCCAGCAGATTTAAGAAGTTTTATTTAAACAGCAGGATAGGGAGGAAAAACATGAGGATCAAAACAGAGAAAATAAATACAGAAACTGACTATACTACATAAACTCAGATTCTTTGACTCAGAACCAACTTCGTACACTTGCGCAGTGAAACATTCCTTGCAGCGCCATCTCTTGTTATTAATCACAGCTAAATTGCAACAGTGTTTAAATACAGGAGGGAGGTATTTTGAAGGTGATAAGTCTCTTTAAAAGGTACTATTAGGAATTATTGATTAATTTTAAAGGACAGAATATGCATAAACGAGTTAAGAAATTCAGACATTTAAACATATACCATTTTCGTGAAATACATATGGGAGGAGACATGTCTCTTTAAAAGATACTCTTATGAATTATTGATTCATTTTAAAAGTTCGGTTTATTTCCAGACAGAATATGCATAAATAAATTGCGAAATCCAATCAGTTAAACACTAATATTTTTGTGAAATAAATAAATAAATATTCTATGAAACAGAGATAAATCTATCCTGAGTTCGAGAGGTAATCAAACTTGAAATATATCTGAATAAAGACGAAGTCGTTTCCGCATGTTGTTTTCCTCCCCAGGCAATGAGTTAGGTGGTATGAATTAGACCATTTTATGAAACTTCAAAGTAGTTTAATTAAGTAGGTTTTTCTTATCCATTATTCAGAAACTTCAATGCCTTGTTTCATATTCCGGCCTTGCGTGATGAAATTGAAAATTTTCCGCTATCCACAAATATTATTCTTACGGAGTCTAGAGAGATACATTAATCATATTAATGTTGTCTGTTGTCGTGTATACGAGGCGTGTCCGGAAAGTAAGTGCCGTTTCGTTCTCCCACCACCGCAGCACTAGTGTCGCAGTTCCGTGCATGTGCACACGTGTCTCTGATTCATTGTCTGTCCATTGACGCCATTACAGCAGGATTGTGTTGTGTTAACAGGTGTTATTGAGCGTTCAAAATGTTTAAGACGATTTCCGATCCCGCCGAGTGTGAAGTGCGTTCTGTGATACGGTTTTTGAACGCAAAGAATGTTAAGCCAGCTGAAATTCAACGTAAGCTTATAGAGATTTATGGTGAAAATTTAATGATTGATGGAATGGTTAGAAAGTGGGTTCGACAATTCAATGATGGATGCACCAATGTTCATGACGAAGCCCGAAGTGGGCGACCTTCTGTTGTCATTGATGGTTTGGTTGAAAAATTGAATGAGAAAATTCGTGAAAACAGCCGGTTCACAATAAGAATGCTTTGTGATGAGTTTCCACAAATTTCAAAAACTGTTTTGCATGAGATTGTCACAAATCGCTTAAATTATCGCAAATTGTGTTCCCGTTGGGTTCCGAAAATGCTTACAGATGTCCACAGAACGAAGGTGGCAGTGCTTTGACATTTCTTACCCGATACAGTGAAGAGGGCAATGAATTTCTAAACAAAATTGTGACCGGTGATGAAACTTGGGTTTATCATGTCACTCCAGAATAAAACAATATTCGATGAATTTCAGCTGGCGTAACATTCTTTGAGTTCAGAAACCGTATTACAGAACGCACTTCACAGTCGGCGGGATCGGAAATCGTCTTAAACATTTTGAACGCTCACTAACACCTGTTAACACAACACAATCCTGCTGTAATAGCGTCAGTGGACAGACCATGAACCAGAGACACGTGTGCACATGCGCGGAACTTCGACACTAGCGCTAGCGGTAGAACGAAACGGTACTTCCTTTCCGGACACGCCTCGTATGTTACCGGCAATGTATGAAACGCCGGTATTCTATAGAATACCTAGTCATTTTATAGAATGGCTGGCGTTTTCATACAAATTATGAAATATGAGAATTATTGCATACTTTTCCTAGGCATTGTATATAATACCTAGGCATTCTACAGCATCACAAATGTTATTTAGGCAAAGTATGAAAAAAGTACATTATCAGGCTATTATTTGAAAGACGTTCATTCCTCAAAAATACAAATGTTATTTTGAAAAAATAATGAAGGAGTGCGATTAAAAAAATTTGCATTCAAAATACATTTGAAAAAAATTAAAGTTGTTCAAAACAAAATTTATGCCTTTCTTATTAAAGAAAACAAAATGAAATATTAACCTACTTGTTGCGCCAAGAAAGGAAATACTTTTATTTTGAGTTGCACATCATTTTATTTCTTATAAAAACGAATCCAAGATGTATTTCATTCTTTGGCGGTTTCTTATCTGACATTCTTTAGAATGCCTAGGAAATGCGTGAAATATTAATCGTTTCGTACATTGCCGGCAAGTTTTCGGCATTCTAAAAAATGCCTAGGTCTTCTATAGAATGTCGGATTTCAAACTTTGCCGGTAACATATGTAGCAGAATCACTGAATGACACTGATGTTAGTTGAGTGCATTTATTATTCTTGTGAAGTTTATTAATGGAACCCCGAGATCCAACCGAAAGAATACGGAATTATTCACGAGGCTTTGGTCATTAGATGGATGGATTCTGAATTTAAATGTCATTAATCATTCATTTCATCTCGGACCAATGAAGTGTCTCTTTCAGATCTGTTTAATATTGTCGAGGAGTTTAGAATAATTTAAAATTAAGAAATCTATGCTTTTTTTTCAACAAATAAAATATTTTTTGATTCGTAGCATATAAAAAAAGTACTGGACTAATTCTTTTTCTTTTAATTTAAAGCAAATATCTTTAATATTAATTTTATGACGAATTTGTGATCTATTCTCTACTTATAAGAAAGGACAACATTCTTTTACTCAAAATCAAGGGAAAAAGATGTAGATTTATATGTTTAAATGTTACTACAATAATCTTGTTTTCAGAATCTGACACTTTCTTAGAAAACAAAGAAAATGTTACAGCTTCTTCCGACAAATTCCACAAATGTCTTCTGAAAGCTAAAAGCACAGTTCTGGCAACCTCAAGGTCGTATTTCTCGTACATATTCAGAGATTCCCAAAGCATTAGAGCATTTTCAGGAACGTCTTTAGCTTTTTGGTCGATCAACCAAACCTTCACAAAACTCTAAGCGCAGAACACACATATTTGATGCAGTTTTTGGATTTTACCATTGCCATATTTCAAATGTTTACTAAAACCATATTTCTCTGCCGAATAAAGTATTGTAGACATCCACCTGCCTTTGTGAAAAGCCCCAGGCCTTTTCTAATAAACTCAGGGGCGGCGCTAGCGGGGGGAAGGGGGACAAATGCCCCCCCCCCGGCGGTGAGCGCTGGCCCGCACCCCCATCGGCGAGAAGTTAAGACTTTCGTCGGCAAAAATCTCAATAATTTCGGGAGATGTGGAGAGCTGGGTATCAAGGAATCTAATCATTTAAGTCCCATCTTAAAGTTAATGTATAGTAAATAGCCGATTTGCGTATCAAGGAATCTAAT